>JBBPTO010000141.1:0-48133 GCA_038094155.1 Pulveroboletus cf. aberrans | reverse complement strand
ATCCATCAGAAGCTGTCATATTCTTATGTTATTTACCAGATAATGAATCACAGCATGATGCTCAAATAAGTGTCCCAATGATATGTCATTTTAAAATGGCTGTAACTCGGTGGCATGACAACCGAATAACATGATATAAGCGTGGTTATGAAGCCCAGGGCAAGTACTACCTTCGCCCCGGCAAGTGTGTGGCCTTATTTGATTTTTGTCACTGGCAATTAACCAATCTCTTCAAAATGCACCAACATTGGGACACTTTTTTGAGCCACTGTATATCTATCTTCCAATTTGGACAGTGCTAACATCACCCCAGAAAACTCTAGTAAGTTGTAGGCTTCAATTGATGACACTAAATCACTCCAACCAGGTTCTCATCAGCTGCCATGATTGAGATGCACATTCTGGACACCATCTTTAACTTTTGTTATGAAAGGTTGCTCCAATCAGTTAGTATTCCTACCCCTTATGATCTTGAGCTCAGGTTTTATTCCCAGTAGGCTTCGTTATGATAAAGCACATTATATCTCAGCTGTAGTTCTGATAACATAGGAATTTCAATATTTCTACTGTCAATCCAACCCAAAACATTTCATATTTGGTATGTATGTACAGTCCACAGACCATTTCATGCATCAATGACTAAACACATTCAGCAACCTCCTCCCTGTCTGAGCTTTGTTTAAAATTCCAGATTAAAGCAGTGAACTTGTGGACTTGTGAGTAAGTGCATCTCTGAGTCCAACCTGCCACAAGCCTTACCTTCAAGTTTTCTCTACAAGCATGTGTAGACTGTGTTCTGGAGTTGGTGCTGTTTAATGGCCTGGAATTGAGTTCACTCCATGGCCATTAGCACCTCAATACAAAAGTCCATAATTCAAGTACGACAAAGTTGAAACAAGCAGAGGGTCTTGAGAATGAGAACTTCATTAGAGTCAATTGATACCAGATGAAGTGGGCAGTTGCCAGTGAGCCATGAAAGAGGCAGGGTGAACTTCTAAGACCAGCCAAATGCTGACTGTCATTTGTCTAATTCAGCAAGTAGCTTAAAGAAAGCAGGATAAATGATGCAGGGTGGACTGTATGTCTAAATGGATGATGTGTACTGGAATGACAAACATCTTTGATGAATGTAATCTCTAGGCACACCTGTATTTCTACCAGAATCTATTCATGGCACTTCCAGGGCTAGAAGAATATATAATCTAAGGTTCAAGATTCAAGAGTTCAATCTTGTCATTGTGACAGAGATTCGTGTGTATAAAATTTTAGGTACACATTCACCATAATCCTGTTCATCTAAGTTTCTTCCAACACTGACCCTGAATCTCTAGGAATGATTTATGTGGGCAAGAGTCTTTTTCACTGCTCTGCTGGTGGTCCTCCTCTAACTTCCACCAGGTCATAATGCCATCTGTGCAAGCATTGTCAGACTTTGTTCCTGCTGAATCTCACACTGATACATATCTTACCAGCCTCAAATGCTGTCTTACCTTGCCTGAAGAGGAAATTGTGAAATTGTGAAGGAAGATTGTGAAGAAACTGTAAGTTCCTTTTGAACTCCCTGTCTCAATATACAATAACTGCCTGCAATTCACCAGTATTCAGTTCTTTTTGTATGAAGGTCATGCCACCCACAGAGTGGTCATGTTATTTGAATCAGTTGCCAATCTTATTCCAGAGCATGACCAATGTCAGTTATTTGTCATGGTGTCTGAAGGCTTACTCCATGAAGCCTCAAGTATCAGATAGTATGATTGATAATATTTATTCTTTATTGCTACTTCCAACCTTACTTTTGCCATATCGCTAGACAGCAACAGTCTTATGATACCTACCAAAAGCTTTTAGAATGGTGTCCTAATATGGGCTGATTGTTGGGTAGTGCAACAGACAATCTGGATCTATCTATCACAATCGAAGAGATGAGTCAATCATTAACAATCATCACCAGACTGATGGTCTGGACAAATAGCTGCAGCAAGGAACAGATAGTGCAAGAGGAGATGATGCAAATGCACTGAAGTTCATCATAACCAAATAGTTTAATGAATGGCCCAGTCTGCCAGTTAACTTTGAGCAAGCCAGAAGTCCAGCAGATGTTTTACCAACCTGGTTACTGGTCGACTTCTCTGTCCAGTAGACTATGACTGGATCAATGATAGATACATGAACATGTATTGCCAGTAGTCTACTCCTGATCTTCATTACAGAGTGCATCAAGCCATTGAAGACAGAGACCCTTCCTATTGTATGATGGCTTAGAGCTGGCCAGCTTTCTTATATTGCGACAGCCAGTACAATGCAGTAGATCCAAGCAAGGATGCATTCAGAGGTGAGGTACTGCTCAAACTAAGTGTAGATTCTGTGTATGTCTTACCTACATAATACTCATAACTTGTATTCTCACATGTTCCAGGCCTTTTAATACATTTTCATATCTTCAAGTTCTGCTGAATGAGAGGCTGGGTGTCAATGAGGAATTACAGGGCCATCTTTCAAATGTGTCAGGCATAATATCAAAGCCTGTGTCACTGAGATCATTAGAATGAAGTCAGTACAGCCTCAGGCAATTGCTTATATTGTAGTACAGGTGAATCCATTTGATCATTGAATGATCATATGAATTCTTTAACCATGCTGATTTCTATTATCAGATTGTGAATTGCTTTAAAGAATGTGGTTCTCAGGCACAAAAGGCTATTGTAAGGAACTTGCTGTGGTGAAACTGGTATGTTGTCTTCAGAAGTGACATTTTGCTGTGCTAAATGATGGGTTTTATAGATCAGTGTTTGGTTATCTCAATGTTGATGAGTATCTCCCTATATGCCCCAAATTGCTTTCTGTTGCAAGGTCAAGAAAGTAGTGGACCCTAGTGACCTTCGCAATTTTGATACAGTACTACACTTGTCATGTCTAAATACAACAGGATTGACTGTATGACAAGTGAGTACCTGGTTTGCATACAAAGGGCATGAGACAGGAAAATGGTCAGATGGCAGGAAAACCAGAGAACTGGGTCATCCTTACCAACAACATAACTAGTCATTTTAACATGTCTTTCCAACTGTGTGACATGTGCAATGTAACAGGAGGGTACAAGGATACTCCTGTTGTGCAGGGCAGAGAAGAAAGAGGTGAGTCAAGGATGCTCACTGAGATAGAGACAAAAGTTCTTGCAATCAAGTTTGGGTTAGGTGAGATTGATGAGATCAACCCTTGTGGTGCTTCTTTGAAGCTTGATCTGAAGGGAAAATGAATCTCATTATTAATTACATCACACCACTTATTGCATTTAAATACATTCAGGAACCTGTATGTACTTGTATGTGATGTAGCTCAAACAAGGTTGATGACATTAGAATGACTTCATAGAATCAGTCATGCTGCTTGACTTATTTCAAATAGGTGGGGTTGAGTCTGGATTGACCCAACACAGCAGTTGTGGAGCTAAGAAAGCTCCAGACCAATGACATCATAGCTGAGTCATAAAGACTGCATCTAGATTGTCATATGGTTGATCCTGAACACTTTAAGTAGGTTTGACTGATGTGTCAGTCAAGCCTAATAGTTGACCTGTTTCTTTTGTAACATGAATAGTGTATTACCACTACAGTCTGCCTGTATTAACAGAACACAAGACCTAGTGTTCAGTTCACAGAATCTCAACACAATGAACATTGTAATAACAAGTCACTTGAGACTCAAGAAGATGCTGATATCAATTTGATGTCTGAAGTGTACATGTATGAGACTTGTAATGATATATGTCCAGTAATAATTCCAGGGTAGCATGCCAAGGCAGAGGGTGTTTGTTGTGAAAGTGGTCAATGGTAATGATGAGAACATTATGGAAGGACTGGCTGAAATGTGCATTCAAAGGGCCATGGTCAGCAATATTGCAGTCAAGTATGCATTGATGACATTCCCAACTTAACTTGTATATCACACTCAAAGAACATCTGCTTTCACTGAGTTCATCAGAGAACATCAAGTTTGGGTTAGACTTCAAGAGATATTATATTTTGACCTTTGAATACCGGTGAGGTCCTTTTTAAACCCTTATAAGCCCTCGGAGTGTGGCTAACACATTCCATTACTCTACGGGTTTTATTTTCCTTGCCAGTCCTATATAACTTAGGGCCTATCCAGCCGTCACGTTTTCAGAGATGCAGAACCACTGGAATCTATCACGTTAGGACTTGAAGTCGTGAACTGGTTTGCTTCCCTCGACCAGCGCAACATCTGTCGCCCACCGAATATCAATTTCGCGTCATTCGGTGAATTCCTGCATGCAAGGCAGTTTTATTATCTCTCAGAGACTTCGCGCGACTTTATCTCACTCTGGGACCTTCAGGAACTGTTGGGGATGGGAGTCGGACTCGCCGTTTTGATCTTTCAGTTTTCACAGGGAGACATGCGAGGGGTAGCGTATATAGTCCCGTTCGTCTCTGTTCTCAATATACATTGTTTTGTCTTGCTACTGCACGAAACGAGACGAAAGGACAAGCCAGAAAGTGATCCCGATCAAATGGTAAAGGCCCGAAATATCGAAAATTCAAAACCGGGTTTTTTTATAGCGGTCCACTCGGTATGTGTTCTCTTGGTCATCCCGAGTCGATTGGTACTCTCCGATCGAGTTTGATGTAGTTTTGATGCGTTTTGTCCCACGGAGACAACCTTCCTGAAAAGGTCAGTAAGCCGCAATTTCTGACCATCTTTGGCTCGGATATGACAGTAGTTATAGCATGTACATAGGCAGATGTGGGCATATATAAGCTATGCAAAGTTGGTGATGGATCAGCAAAAGTTATGACGACTGGATTACGCTACCCTGTGATGCAGTGGCATGGTCCTGCGCTGCTCTATGCACTACTCTACTAGGCCCAGGGCTTAGACCCACCAAAATTGAAACCCGGACCCACTTTTCCTTCCGGCTCTATTGAGACCGTCCGCCTTGTTACCATCGCATAGATAAGGCTGACTAATAAGACTGACGGTTACACGCGGGGAACACTTTTTGAGACATGTCCTACACCGTCTTCCCGAAAGTCCCAAGCGCTCATCCCCAACTGGAGAAATTCTGCCGAGTGCAAGTTTTCTTCCGGCCTTCACACTATCCCGTACACTGCATTCGGCAAAATGGGCAGTTGGCACATTTTTTCAGATCTCCCTTTTCTTCTTACAACATCATTGTTCCACATAGCTTAGTCACCTATCTGGCTCAGTAGAATGTACTACCAGATTGGAGTGCCAAGCATTGGGCCCTGAGGGAAGTATGGGACTAGTTCAGGTTTGGAAATCCAAAGGGAGGTGTGGCAAGCTTTGTGCAACCTCTGACCGAACTTATGAGACTCGAATTCATGCCACCCTCAATGGTCTTTCGAATGGCCTGTACAAGCACATCTCTGCAGCACCACATGCACAAAATGTTAGTCGATCCTTGACAGGCTTATATGATTTCTCCTCTCAACAATTTTAATCTATAGGTTGCACATTCAACACTCAATGACTGTTACCATGGGATTCATGGCTCATGCAAGGATGCTCATATCAAGCCCAGAAGAAAGCAGATGACGAAGCCTGTCTTGCTCAGATCGAGCACAACATCCAAAATAAGACCTTTGGTGTGCTCTCTACATTCCACCACAAGGATGACTACATCACCCTTGCTGTTGCTCTTGAAATCTCACATGATGGAACAACTGATGTTCTGAAAATCAAAATAAAGGAATAACTTGCTGATCCATCACACACTGATATCACTGACAATCCTTGTCTTGCAGCACTATTCAACTCTAGCCACAAATCTGGTGTGTCGAGTCCACCATATGCAGTTTCCAACTCTGGAATGCTACCCATTTGTATGCAAACATCCACAGATGAAGCCAGGCCTGCCCTATCCATCGACTCACTGTTTTTGCCACCAATTCAGTTCACAAGTTTGCACCATAATCATGGTTTGAACATGCTGCATTTGTTCACACAACAACCATCCATAATGATGAATACCCCTGGCCCAAGCTGGCATTCTGGTACATTTGTGCACCATGATTCATATCACACTGACATCATACAACACACCTCCATACAGTATGCCCACTCAAGCTGAAGTGGCTCATCCCAAATGATACTGTGATTAATTTGGACAACCCACCCCCATTGTAAATGTTGGCATTATGTTAAGACCAGTATCTCCTCTGCTCAAACTCCAGTCAGAGATTGGAGGTCAAAGGGGGAGAAGGCCAAAGATGGCTGGAGATCCAGAGGATTGCATCCAGAGGGGTGAAGGCTTGGCACAGGACTTGTATGTCACACCCTTGCACTGTCATGGCCTTATTGGTCAGAGATGCATCAGAGAGTCCAGAGTAGAATAAGAGGAGAGTGTCTAAGATGATATTCAGGCTAAAGTACCTACATACAAAGTTGGAGTATATATAGTCAGAGGAAAGTTGAAGGCTATGTAGATATAGTAATACAGAGTTGGAGAAGTCATATGCTGGAGCCATGCTCCAGGTTAGGAATGAGCCAGAGCTGTGCTACATAGCATCAGATGGAACGGAGAGGCAAGACTATACTAAATACAGAACAAGAGACATACATAAGGAGATCAGAGGAATGTCTGGAGGAATGGAGTTGCATATTTGACAGAGAATGTATTGAGATTCTGTGAATCGAACACTAGGTCCTGTACTCTGTTAATACAGACAGACCATAGTGCTAATATACTATTCATGTTACTAAAGACTTAGGTCAAGTATTAAGGCTTGACTGTCACATCAGTCAACTTAATTAAAGTGTAATCTTAATTACACTTCAGGATTGACCATGTGACAATCTAGATGCAGTCTTTATGACTCAGCTATGATGTCATCAATCTGGAGCTTTCTTAGCTTTACAATGCTGTGTCAGATTAATCCAGATCCAACTCCACCTATTTCAAATAAGTGGAGCAGCATGACTGATCCTATGATATCATTCTGACATCATCAACCTTGTTCTAGCTACATCACATACAAGTACATATATGTTCCTGGATGTGTTTAAAGGTGATAAGTGCCATGATGTAATTAATAATGAGATTCATTTTCCCTCGAGATTAAGCTTCTAAGAAGCTCTACAAGGGTTGATCTCATCAATGTTGACTAACCCGAACTTGGTCACAAGAACTTTCATCTCTATCTCAGTGAGCATCCTCGACTCACCTCTCTCTTCTCTGCCCTGTGCAACAGGAGTACCCTTGTATCCTCCTGTTAGCACTCCTTGTCTGTTGTCATAATGGAACCCTGGAGCTGATCTAATTGAGAAGACAAGTATATGCTCAGCTTTGAGCTTAAATATGGGTCAGGTCAAATCCACTGTGAAGTATATAAAGGAACAGTACAGATATTTCCCCACTTTGAGTGACAAGATTTGGCAGTCTTCAGCACTTTTTGTCCAGGAAACTTGCTATTGATTGCACCTGAAACTTGCTCAAATGTACTGTCTTTGAATTTATTGTCACCTGCAGCAGCAAGGGTCTCTCCAAGGAGCTTGATGAGCTCATTGACTCCCACATCCTTCCACTTAGTCCGAGGACCACAAGGATTGGCTGGTTTCTTTCCCTTTCCTTTGCCTTTGTTGGGGCCAGCAAGCCCAGGGTAAACAACACATTTGATGGAATGAGAGAATAAGGAAGATTTTGATCTCAATGATCTCAATGATCTTGATGAGCAATGACTGCCTGTTGACATCGGAGGGAAGGTGGCAAATCATGTGACAATGGCATGGTCCATTGTCCATTGACTAATATCCTGGAGTGTCATGTGATCCACTGGGGGTTTTCCCAAGTGAAGTCTTATAGACATAGCTGAAGGAGAATTTGGAAATCTGGACAGACTCTAAGATAAGTTTATTGCGCATGTGGGTCATGGTTTCCATAGTGCCATTATATTGGCTTGGAAGAACAGCAGCAATGCTGCCAAATTCATTTGCATATGGAATCTGGTGACCAGCCCATAGATTCGAGAGGACAACTAGAAGGGACAGGAAGCATTGCACAGTGCTAGATGTGACTACAGATCATCTGCAATAATTCGAAGCACCTCGCGAATTGAGCGAGGGGACTTCATTCCCACTTCGATGACTCCGAAGTGTAACGAAGTGTCACTTATCCGAGGCGAAGCGAACTGACCTCGAATTTACTTCGCCTCGACGGCAACACTAGCATGCACCCGCGTTACAGAATTAGCCGTCGAGCGGCAGCAATAACCCACATTGGGTTTTATACAGGGCAAGCAACACTGCTTGTTGGTATTAGGATTCCTTTTTCTCCTCCACTCACGGATTCACTACAACGCACATAACATCATGATGTACCCCCGGTTTTCTCTTCTCCTCGCCATCGTTGCCATCGTTGCAGTTGTTCCAGCCAACCATCTTGAACATCGTTCGCAGGCCTGCCCGATATATGGAGTGCGCACGTGTTGTCCTTTCGCCTATCCCTCAGAAACGTCCGTTGGGTTCGATCTGTTGGCCATAGTGAGTATCCTTCATAATTTGGGGTCCTCCAGTCAACGACGGTGCATGCAGTTGGTCGCTGGCTGCCAAAAAGCAAAGCGTTTCACTCCGTGCCACTCTACTACTGAGCATCCCCACACGCAATGCTGCGGTATATTAATCGCAGTGAGTAATAACCGTGACCATGCAAGTGAAATAGAGTGACACTGATGTCCCCGTATGAGCAGGGCGAATGGAGACTCTGTGTACCCTTTCACCAGGTGTCTTCAAGCCACTCAGCCCCATCTGTGCTGTCGAAGGGTGCAGGTTTGGAGTATTGCCAGAGATACCAACACTCGCACCCCATGTGTTGTCCTGCTCCCCTTGTAGCATGGAACCCATTCGATATATCAACACCTAGAGTGAGATTTGACAGTCTTCATGACTAGTTATATTCCAACTAATGACAGTACATGCAGGCTGTCAAGGACTGCCGGCTTGCCTCGTCCCATCAATCGAGCAGCAAGTGGTGCCAGGGTGGATACCGTTCCCACCTCCGATGCTGCCAGGTAGTGAGTGATGACAGTGCAACCGAAATTAGTGTCATTGATGCCCCTGCAGGAGGATCGCATGATCGACTATGAGACGAGACACTGTGTACCCTTTCATGCTGGCAGGGAAGCCCTTCTGAGTCAGGTTCCAATGGCACACCTAATTCCAGATCCAACCCATTCCCCAGATCCAACCCATTCCCCATATCCAACCCCTTCATCAGGAAAAAAAAAGTTGTTCTATAATAATCCAATGTAAATGGGTGTTTTTAGTTCAATACTGGTTGGCATGGGTATATAAATATAAAGTGTTACAAACTAGAAATTGCTCTGACAAAAATTGGTGACATGGAATAACATTCCACAATGAATTAGTGAAGTCCAAGCAGACAATCTGCTTTCACACCAGGATGATTCAAATATCAAAGATGATGCTCAGACCATCTGATGATGAGCTTCAAACCTTGAGGAGACCACTGGTATTGAATCAATCATGCCACTAGTATATTGTCATACTCCTCTTTAAATGGATGTGGGTTGACCCCTTGAATACACCAGAATGAAACATGCCCATGTGAAATCCTCGGATGGTGTTATTGGTGAGTTTGTTTTCAGGGCCTTCAACTCCTTCTTATAAAAGCTGATAAAGGGCAGGAATGCCCACTACATGAGTTAGTGATATATAGTAGTACATGTAACAACAAATGGGCTTACCTCAGCCAGTGCCCAGAAGTGGTCAAGATGACTGTGAGAGTTGCAGAATGAAGAGTATGTTAATCAATGGGTGAGGGCACAATTACACTTACTTTGATTATATTTGGCTTACTCTGAATAGAATAAGTTGTAATGAGTAACTATGTGTCAAGGTAAAACAATAAAATAAGAGACAGCATATTGAAGGAAATGGAAACATCAAAGAAGGTGTAAGAGACATCAAAGAGTATAGATTGTATCTGAGTGGCTCAATAAGCATTGACCAGGTGTGAGGACTCACCATTCACTCTATACCAGACTTGACTCTGGGGAATTATAGAAGACTGGAAAAGGGTTGAAAACCATAATTGAGCATAGCCATATTCCCGTTGCAATCACAAGCTTCCATTGCTGTTCTCTGGATAGCAGGTGTCAGCAACCATGCCCTCTGCAGGGATGTACTAAATAATTGCCTCATGATTGTTAAACCTGGACAGATCACCATGGATTTCATCAAACTTGATGGAATTTCCTTCTGGCCAACACCCATAAAAGTCAAGAATATCTTGAATTTTCCAACTTCTACAAGTTATTTATCTCAAATTATTCAATCATATATCCCCTGATTAATCTAACAAAGAAAATCCCTACATGGAGCTGAACTCCTGCATGTCAAAAGTCCTTTGGTTCACTATACTCATGAAACCTGTTTTCCACCTTTCTGACACCTGTCTTTTCACCATCACTACCAATGCATCAAAGTATACCACCAGTGCAATACTTCTACAATCCAATGCCAATGAAAACTGGCATGCCTGCTTGTACCTCTCTTAGTCATTCCTGCCTACTAAGAGAAACTATGTCATCTATTATCATGAGCTTCTCATAATCATTCATGCCTTGAAAGCCTAGAGATACTACCTCTCAGACTCCTCCTTTCCCATTTGAGCATTCAGTGACCACAAGAATCTGACATATGTCTGTCAGCCCCAGAACATAAACTGCCAGCAAGCACACTGGCTCCTTGACCTTGCCAACTTTAATTTAAAAATGGTCCATGTCTCCAGCTCCCAACTTGCCACCTCCAATTCCCTGTCCCACCACTCCAACTTGATAATTGACAAAGAAGACAATAAAGGAACTTCCCTCCCCCCTATCTCCCTCTTCATCAATCTCATCAAAATTTCCTTAGCTGGAAAACTCACCTTGTCCTGTGCTCCCAATCCACTCATTCACCAAGATCACCAAGGGCAGCAGGAAGAAAATTTCCCCATATTCTGCTTTAATCTCTCTGCTTCGATATATACTGATAAAGTCCTGTACTACAGAGAACACATCTACATAATTCCCTCCAATGACCTTCAACAAGACAATCTTTTTCACTGCCATTATTATGACACTGCCAGACACCTTGACTACTCAAAACCCATCAACTCATTTCTGCTTAATTTTAGCCACCTAAACTGGCCCAATATGTCCAGAAGTATGTTGAAGGTTGCACTGTCTGCCAGCAGAATAAGGCAAATACGCACCACACTGTTCTTCTACTCACCCTGATCAAATTCTCATACACTTTTGTATTTCAACAGATCTTTCTCTTTTCTCTGGCTTTGATATTCTGTTGGTTGTGGTTTACCATAGACTCAGTAAGGGGGTGATTATTTGCCTCACTGTTATGATTGGCCCATTTTTCCTCTCACCACATGTCTCTCTTGTATGCATGAGTATAAGTAACCACTTGGAGACTCTTTTCTTCTTGTCACTGATTAGGATACCATGACTACTTGTCTAATTTTCATCACATTCTATGTGATTCCATTTGTTTAGTCAGTGACTCCTTCCTTGCCTATCCTGAACTCATCATATACCTGTATATACTGTAGTTGTCTCACCATATATTTTCCAAGCTAGACCTCCCCTTAATGAACCTCAATACACTGGGTCTTGACTTAACCCCTTGTCCCTTGTCCTCAGTCCCTTACTGGAAATCCCTTGACTTTGTAGCACTTTTGAGGCTATGCAGTTCAGTGAACCCCATTGTCCCTCAGTGACATTAGATTGCTGAGTCCTCAGTTCTCTTTGATGTTTGATCATTGAGACAGAGCAAGGAGAACATCTTGTTAGGCTATGCTCATCCTTCACCCGAGGCAAGTGTAACACTCACCAAGAAGACTATCACTGCTAAAGGTGTGATTACCCTCTTTTCCCATAAATTTTTCCTTTATTTTGATCTAGTTAACAAGATTGTCTCTGAATGAAGCCCACAGTTTGCATTATCTTACTAGAGAGCCAGGTCATCTCTTGAACTGTGATCTCTCCCTGTCCACCACTTATCACCCCCATGTTATGATTGGCTCCTTTTCTTTCCTATCGCTTACATAACGCATGGGTATAAGTCCCAACTGGGATGTTTATCTCTTTTTGTCACTAACTATGATACCATGACTCCACGTCCATTTCCATTACATTCCATGTAATTCCAATTGCCTTGTCAGTGACTCTTTCCACTCTTGCCCTAAACTCTTTCTTTGTCTATATAAACCTCATCATCCTGTACTCATCTCTTCAAGCTAGACCTCCCCTTTGTGTACCTTGATATACTGGGTCTTTGCTCCATTTCTAGTCCCTCATCCTAGTCCCTCACCAGGAACCTCTCTGCTCTTTGAGATTTTGTAGTGCTCTTGAGGCTATGATGTTCTAAGGGAAACCTCTTGTTCACCTTGAGATGATAGATCTCTGAGGCAGTCTTCTCTTTGACATTCAATTGTTGAGATAGGATAAGCAGAAAGTCTTGTTCTCCCAGAATCTTTCTACTTCATCCTCGTATAATGCCTTGCCATCTTCTCCTTCATCCCAGTCCTTCTAGACCCTCTTTAGGGGCTACCCCTATCTCTACCTGGGGTAGTCATAACACCCCAGCTCAATGGAGAAATCAAATGTGTCAATCAAGGAGTTGAGATGTACTTTCAAATCTCCTGTGGCACAAACCCTGGTTCATGGGTAGACTAGATTTCCTACACTGAATTTGTACACAACCACCACCCCACTCCATCACTGCCAAGTCACTGTTTTACCTCATGATGGGCTATAAACCCTGTGCACTACATATGATTCTTCCCAACTCAAATCTTCCTACCATTGACCTCTGTCTAAAATCTTTTTCTGAACTAAGGGATGAAGCCCTTACTGCCCATAAACTTGCCTGCCAAGTAATGGTGTCATGAAACAAACAATCTTTTACTTCTTTCTCCACAGGAGATAAGATTTTGGTAGAAGCTAAGAACCTCCATTTCACTGCCACTAATTTCAAATTTGCACTGAAACATGAAGAACCTATTATGATCACAAAAGTATTATTCCAAATCACCTAACAACTCTGACTTCCACAAGCATAAATCAATGCTTTTGTCTCTCATTCACTCCATCTCTTTCACTCTTGTAGATTTCATCTCATTCTCATTATCTCTCACTCTCACTAATTTGAAACCCTCCTTCACTGTTGCCATGCCAAGTTGCACTACCAGCATCCTCTCTGAACTGCCACATACTGAATTGCTGCTGTGAAATAGGCAGAAGCCCACTAGACTGAGAATGACAGGAAAATCTCACTTTCTATGTCACACCTCCATTACCATCAAATATGCCAGCACTGCTATCATCTGGATCATCAATGAATATATTTTCTAGACTATAAATGCCTCATCTGCCACAGAACTTCTTCCAGGCATATTTACTGTCCTTTTATCAATGCTAAATGACCCCTCATTCAGCAGGTTTGTTCTTCCTTATCACAAAGTTTGAGAACCTTTTCATCTAGTTAATGTAGTACAGCACACTTCTTCTCAGACACTTGAACCTCTTGCATCCAATGTGGCACTTTCAGACAACTCCTTCCAGTCTACTTTCTGCATTTCCCTGTCATCATTCATCTGATGACAATGAAGAATACACTGCAGAGAAACTTGCCAACATGACTAGCTTTCCAGAAGGCGGGTATCTTAATTTGTGATTTCTTTGATGCTATTTCAGACATACTAAGGGAATAATGTTATGATCAGCCCCTATTTTTTTCTTTCTTCTCCTCATCATGTATCCTCACTTACATACACATTGAAGCCAACCAGGCACATAATCAAATGATCTGCTGACTCACACAAACCTCAGAGGGTAGACCTCAAACTCAAAGAGATAATTCCTTCTCTAGCAAGGTCAGCTGGACTCCTATACAGCAACCACAGACCTTGGGAAAAGAGAATGAGCACAGTGCCCATAGCAGGTAGCCGAGTGGATCAAGATGCTATATGGTGTGTGCCAAAAAATGCTAAGCCATAGAGGCAGAATCTCCCCTTCCATGACCAGTGTGACTGAATGAGGCATGTGCCAGCCCAAGCTTAGTGAATGGTGTAAAGGAGTAGGGTAATGGACAAGGGTAATATGACTGGAAATGCCACAAGAACTCATCTGGAGTTCTTGGGCTGTCTATTGGGCAGTATATATAGTACAGGTTATGTGTGGTCATGTTTGTATCCCATCATCCATGTATGGTAATCCTGAAAGGTTGTAGAATGTTATAGAAGGTCAAAGGGCGTCACAGAAGCTTTAGTCAGTGTATCAGTCAGCAGCATCAGTTAGTGTCAGTGAGCTGCATTGGTAATGCATTAGTTAGCAGCATCAGTCAGCATGCCATGTGACTGGGCATGTGATCTCTGACAGGGCATGTGGCATGTGACTGTGACTGTGACTGTCACATGAAGTCACATGACCACTTCATCAAAAGTCATGAAAAAATAGTGGCAAAATAGAGAAAAATCAGGAGAAAAAGATGTATTATGTTATGAGCCATGTCAAGTTCATGTATGTTGTAACACACATGGATGCTATTTCTAATTTGAACATTCTTTTTTTTTCATCACCCACTCATTAATACCATGTCATTACATTCCATTGTCTTCTATGTAATTCCACTTGCTTCATCAGTGACTCTTTTCATGCCTGCCCTGAACTCTTGCAATATATATATATCACATCTGTCTCATGATGTATGTTGCAAGCCAGACCTTCCCTTTATGTATCTCAATACACCTGGTCCTGCTCTCCCTTCAAACTTCTCAAACTCCTTGACTCTCTGAGATATCATGCACTCTTGAGACAATACTGTTCAGTAAATACCCTTGAACTTCAATGACATCAGATTGCAGAGCCTCTAAATCCCTTTGATATTATATCATTTAAATGAGCATGGAGAATGCCTTTTTTACCTTGAATTCTTGAATATTCCCCCTTGTTGAATGGCTTGCCCTGTTTACCTTGAACCTGTTACCCATGACCCACCTCAGGGGCTATGCCTCAACCTCTGCCCAAGGCAAGCATAATACTATCACTTCTTGGTCAAAAACCCATGATCAACATGGAATTCCTCCTATGCTACAAGGAGTTGGTAGACACCCAATTCTGCTATCTAATCAACTATCTGCATGTTTTATATTGCTTCTACAATCCTTGGCTGGTGAGTCTAGAAGAGAATGCCATTATATTCCTTCTAAAGGATAGCATCAAGAACTCTTTTCCATCCCTTCTTCATCTTTCACACTCAAAACCATCCAGTCTCACACTCTGTCTAACAGCAGTGCAGACATTAACTGTATCAATTGGGGCTTTGTTGAAAAGAACAGGCTACCTACCTCCTGACTTGAGAAACCATTCCAAATCTGCAACCTTGACATGTCATCCATCAAAGGAATCACTAAAAAGGTCCTCTTTTACATCATGGATTGTGGATGATAGAATGTCATTCTAGGATTGCCCTGGCTCAAAGCGGTCAACCCCCTCATCAACTGGTCTAAACGGACCTGTACCATCTCTGAATCCCTAGATGAGTCAAAAGACTTATATGAGACCCATGTCACTGACCTTAAATGGCATGACAAGTTCTACCTCACTGCTGCCTCAAAAAAAACCATAGTTCATTGACTCAATGACAAAAGACTCTTTGAGTATCTCCAGAAGACCAAAGAGTCTGACCTTGTCACCAATACAAATAAATATGCCAATATGCATTATGTAGCCCACTTTGAGACCTGCTTTACCCCCTGTGGCAGCCTTTGACACAAGAGGTTTGTCAACAAAGTCATCACTGCCACTGAACTTGTGGCTGCAGCAGAAAATGCCAAGCTCAAGACTACTTTATCAGAATATGCTGAGTTCTTGAATGTCTTGATGAAGGAAGCATCTGACCACATTCTCCCCTTGTGTCTCTATGATCACAAGATTTATCTTGATGATTCCATTGTTTCCAAATTCAGGAAGGTTTATCCACTATTCTCAGATGACAGAAAAGCCACTGAGGACTTTATTCAAGAGAATCTTGACTGTGGAAAGATCCACCCCTTGAACTTCCCCCAAGCAGTGCCCTTCTTCTCTGTCAAAAAGAAGGATGGCAAACTGTGCCCTTACCAAGACTATTGCTATCTGAATGAGCATACAGTTCGGAATGCATACCCTCTTTCTCTAGTCTCTGACCTTGTTGATAAACTAAAAGATGCCAAGGTATTTACCAAGTTCAACATTCATTGGGAATACAACATTAGAATTACAGATGGTGACCAATGGAAAGCCACTGAAGAGAGGTTGACTGACCTAGACTGCTATAGGTCTCCAGATAAGAAAGTAGCAGGTCAGTAACACAAAGAAAGAAAGTGAAGGGATGATAGATTTGTCCCAGGGAAAATTCATAGAGTAGAGCTCCACAGAAGAAAACCACAGGACTTACAGGAGGTGAAATGAATGATGATCTCAAGGAGCTCCTAATCCTTGAGACACAGCTAATGAGCACAAGACTTGATTCTTCACATATCAGGAGAGAAGGATGAAGAGATGATCACAGACACAGCTGGACCACTGATGAAGAAGAAGAAATGAACTCAAGATAGATGGATGATGGATGGTAAATCAATAGATTATATTGTCCTCTGTGTGAAACACAACTTTTATAGTCTGGGCACATCCAAGACTCTAAATACATGTAAAGAGTGTGACAAGATTAAAAACCAGATCATCAGATCACTCTATATGGTGACTAGATCAACCAGATGTAGAAACAAGAGTGTCCAGTGTAGTAAAATGAAAGTTTGACTTACCAATGGGTGATGGATGAGGATGAATTGGATTGGATATGATGGATACAAGGACAGGGAACCACCATTCCCTACATCTGTGAAGGACTTTGAATACTGACTGTTACAAGTCAGATGCAGCGCTGGTAAGATGAGTGTGAAATGAAGAAAATGATGATAATTCAGTCTCTGGTCAGGAGACAGAGGGAGTGATGGACCAACAATGCATCGAAAGAGACTAATAATGAAGGATGGCTGATGAAGGATGCAATGACCATGAGGTAGATTGTCCAGTGGTGACAAAGCAAAGCAGAATGATGATGCATAACACAAATGATGATGATGATAGATAGAGGTGCAAGGATGAACTGGCTGTGAATGGGATGATGCTGGATGATGTGAAGACCAGATCTGAATGATTCCAGTGGGGATTGGATGATCTGAGTGATCTGAGTTGTTCTATCCTGTCCTGTCCTGTCCTATCTGACCTGCTGGATGACAAGACTATCAGTGCCAGATGATGCGAAATGAAATGTAGAAATGGATGAAATGAAACTGGGTGCAAGGGTCTGCTCAACTTTTTTTCTTCAATCAACTTCCACTTCTATACCTTTGAGGATAGAACCAGAGAAAAGAATGTGTTGACAGAATTGAATGAACCAAAACCAAGGTGCCAGGGTCTGCTCGACTTGCCTTCTTTGATCTACTATTGCTTCTATGCCTTCAATGACAGAACCTGAGTCTGAATGTGTGAGAACAGATAGAAAACAGAATCAGAGTAGAAATAGAAGCGCTTGATGAGCATGTACATTGAGAGAATGAAATGTACATACATAGAGATAAGATGGATGAGAATTCTATCATAATGATTTGTTTTTCTTGTTCTGTTGGTCTTTTGTTTTTAGTATTGAAAGAGGATATGAGAGGCATTTTTATTTGATATGAAAGATCACTGGATCAAAAACTGGGGTGAAAACAACTAATATATACAGTGGCTCAAAAAAGTGTCCTGATATTGGTGCATTTTGAATAGATTGGTTAATTGCCAGTGAAGAAAACCAAACAAGGCTGAACAGTTGCAGGGGCAAATGTAGTACTTGCTCTGGCCTTTCTAATTCCACTTGGACCATGTGATATGGTTGTTATGCCACTGAGTTATAGCCATTTTAAAATGACATGTCATTGGGACACTTATTTGAGCATCATGCTGTAATTCATTATCTGGTAAATAACATAAGAATATGACAGCTTCTGGTGGATGCTATGCCTTGACCCTAAATTATTGAGTAAATTATGTAATTATAGGGTGTATAAATATTACTCATCCCACTGAGTTAATCAATATTATCATGAAATCCATTCCTACCTCTATTAAAGCTAATATTCTCTCCTTTGCTCAATCTGGTCTCTCAATAAAAGTGGCAGATGATTGGTACAGTGTAAGGGAATCTTGATAAATGGCAGTGGATTGTTGATGGATAATGGTATGAGGTCGAATGAATGAAAAAGTGAATCTTCTTTGTTGGAAATGCTTTCTGTGTCTATACATACTGAATAACCAATTTTACAAACAGGATCTGTGAAAAGAACAGGATGGGTCCCTATCTGGTAGAGAGGCTCCAGATCCAGGTCTGGAGGGTGGATTGCCACGTCGAATGGTGGTGGAATATGATTTGAAAAAGAAAACAGAAGGGCTTTACAGTTCCTTCCCTTCCATTGGGGGACTTTTAATGATGACCTCCTGGGCATCAAGCCACAGCAGTTGCTGAAAAGAAAATAATGAATTGACTGAATATAGAGGAGGGGGATCCAGGACATCATCAATGACATCCAGGGCTGAGAATGAGAGTACATTGGCATGAGGTAACAGAAGAACCAAGATGTGAATGGGAGGGGCTGCAGATAGTAGAGGCAGCTCAAATGAATCTGGCAATGAAATAGTGACTGGATGCAGTGCTTTAACAGGTGCAACAGGCACTGGATCCATGGACAGTATGACTGGGGAAATGATGGCAGGCTCTGCACATGATGGAGGTATTGATACCTTGAATACTGAGATCTCTGTGAAGATGAATGCATTGATGTCTAAGACAGCATCATTGGTGGGAGTGGTAGTGACAGTAGTGAAAAGCAGAGGAGATGGTGATGAGGGCAGGATGTATGAGACAAAAACTGGATCGATGGGATCTAGTGCAATGGATGAGAGAGACAATGAAGACAGTGTGAATGAGGTAAACTCCAGACCAATGGAGTCTGGAGTGATGGTAGTGAGGAATGATGAGAGCAGCTCAATGGGAGCACAGAATGAATTGATGAGATCTGGCACAACATATGGGATAGAAGGTGGAAGAGGAATGAATGAAGTGTTGACTGGATCTATGTCATCTGGTGTGGAGGATACCTGCGGTGGTTCGATGGAAAGAAGTAATGAATGAGTAGGTGCAGGACAATATGAAAGAAGGAAATTAGCAGTTGCTAGGGTATCCATCATTGGATATGGATCATCTGGATGGACATCAGACTGGACCACTAGCAACCGGTTGCAGACAGATGCATGAATGTTGAATGAAAGACCACTCTAGAAGAGATAGTCTTGCTCCCATACTGAGAGACAGTCAAGTGTGATGAGATGAGACAAGATCTTGAGGAATTGACAATAATAGACTCTGAGATCATCGAGACCTCAGAGCAGTTCTGACTGAGATGAACCTACAAATGTCAGCAGATTGTCTTTGAAATAACAGCTAGTGGATTCACATCCTGGGTACAATGAAATGATGGCCACTATGAATGCAAGCCAATCCAGGGTAGCTGAAGTCACCTCTGGAAGTGTTTTCCAGAGTTCCGCTTCATTGAGAGTTGCATAGTAAAATGCACATTTGATCTTTTGTTGTTCACTGAGACCCTTCTCTGTGCAAATATCATCAATGTCATCGAGGTAGCATAATAAGGTGACAGAAAGTCCATTGAATGAATATGCCTGTGGTGTGCCCTGCATAGGCATCTGGTGGTGAAATGAATTGAACATAGTGAATCTGGTCCTGGATTGAAATGGACCAGACTGGATAGAAAGTGGATTGGATCAAAATACAAAGTTGTGAATGAGGACAAGTGAAGACAAAGTGGTGTGAATCGAAATTGATAATAAAAATGGCACTAGCTAGTCATGAGTTGACCCTCTGCCAGGCACACGGACAAAATACCAATGTTGAATACAAAGTGAGATGAGATCTGAATGTGACATGATCAGAAAAGACATGTCAAATATGAGAAACAAAGTGAAATGAGCTCAGATCAGAGCTGTCAAAATATGTTGGATACAGAATAATGTGTGACAGACATGGATTGGAATGAGATGCAGACACTTCATAGCTGTTAGACATCAGTTGCAAAGGAGATGGACGAAGAATTTCTGGTGAAAAGGTCCTCAGATGCACCTGAGGGTTCCACGGAGGCTTGTCTAGAATGCCCCCTCATGGTGTGCTCCAGATAAAGAGAGGTTGACCAACATAGACTGCTATAAGTCTCCAGATAGGAAACTAGTAGGTTAGTAACACTCAGAAAGAAAGTGAAGGGATGATAGGTTTATCCCAGGGGGAATTTGTAGAGTAGAGCTCCACAGAAGAGAACCACCAGACTTACAGGAGGTGAAATGAATGATGATCTTGAGGAGCTCCTAATCCTTCAGACACAGCTGGACCACTGATGATGAAGAAGAACTGAACTCAAGGTAGATGGATGATAGATGGTAGATCAATAGATTATATTGTGCTTCATGAAAACACAAATTTTATAGTCTGGGTACACCCAAGACTCTAAATACATGTAAAGAGCATGACTGGATTGAAAACCAGATTGTCAGATCAACCTATGTATCTGGTGACCGGATAGACAGGCCCAGATTGACTGGATGTACAAACAAGAGTGTCTGATGTAGTAAAATGAAGGTTGACTTACCAACAGGTGACAGACAAGGACAGATCAGATTGAATATGATGGATATGAGGACAGGGAACTACCAATCCCTACACTGCCTTCATCATGCACAAAGGCCTGTTCAAACCACTCATTATGTGTTCAGGCTCATGAACTTCCCTGCCATGTTTCAATGATTCATGAACAATTCATTCAGGGACATGATCACAGAAGGATGGCTCGTCATCTACATGGATGACATTCTTATCATCTCCCCCGACCCTGAGCTCCACAAGGAGTGAATCAAGCATGTCTTGCAGAGGATGCAAGAACTTGACCTGCACTTAAAGCTCAAAAAGTGCATCTTCACTGCCTTCAAGATAAATGATTGTCAAACCTGAACAGATCACCATGGACCTGGTCAAGCTTGATGGGATCACTGCTTGGCCCATACCTATGAAAGTCAAAGACATTCAGTCCTTCCTTGATTTCACCAATTTCTACTGGTAAATCATCCACAACTACTCCTCAGCTGCCTGTTCCCTCATAGAGTTTAAGAAGAATCTTGCATGGGACTGGACCCCCACTTGTCAAAGATCCTTCAATGAGTTGAAGGCACTCTTTCTCTTGAAGCCATTTCTTCATCTCCCTGACACATTCCAACCCTTTGCCATCTTGATGGATGTATTGAAGTTTGCCACCAGGGCAATCCTTCTCCAGACTGACACCAATGGAGACTGGCACTCCTGTTCCTACCTCTTACAATCATTCTCCCCTGCCCAGAGGAACTATGATATCTATTATGTTGAACTCCTCATGATAATCTGAGCTGTGAAAGCCTGGAGGCACTACCTCTCAGGCTTTCCTTTCCATGTCCAAGCCTTCACAGATCACAAAAACCTGATGTACTTCCATCAGCTGCAGAATCTGAACTGCTGGCAAGCCTGCTGGCTCTTCAATCTCGCCAACTTCAACCTAAAAATGGTCCACATCACTGGCTCCCAACTTGCCACCCCTGATACCCTCTTTCACTGCCCAGATCTCATTGTTGATGAAGAAGACAATCCAGGAATGACACTGCTCCCTGCTTTTCTCTTTGTCAACCTCACTGACTCCTCTCTAGCAGGCAAACTCACCTCCTTCTTGTTTTCTGACCCTCTTGTCCTCCAGGCTCTCCAAGCACTACAAGGAGAGGTACTCCCCACTTTCTGCTCCCATCTCTCTGATTGGTCATATACTGAAAGAGTCTTGTCATATAAATAATGTATCTATGTTTCCCTCACTGATAGCCTCTGCCATGAGGTACTCACTTGTTGCCATGATCATGAGATTTCTGGACACTCCAGCTATTTGAAAACCCAGCAACTTGTTTCCACTGAGTTTTGATGGAAAGGACCGGCTCAATTAATCAAAAATATGTAGAAGGCTGTGCTATTTGCCAACAGCATAAGGCAAACACCCACCCCACCATTCCTCCACTGATACTGATTAAATTCTCATGCACATGTCCATTCCAGCAGATCTCATGTGATCTCATCATGGATCTTTCCTCTTCCTCCAGTTTCAATTTCCTGTTGGTCATGGTTGACCACAGGCTTACTAAGGGGGTAATTCTTTACCCCACCAAGAAAAACATCACTGCCAAGGGCATAGCAACTCTCTTTTTCCACAAAGTCTTCCTCTGTTTTGGTCTTTACAATAAGATCATCTTCGATCAAGGTCTGCAGTTCACCTCCTTCTTTGCAAAAGAGCTAGGTCATCTCTTAAACTATGATCTGTCCTTGTCCACTGCTTATTACCCCCAGTCAGATGGTGAGACTGAATGTGTCAACCAAGAAGTTGAGACATACCTTCATATCTTCTGTGGCACAAACCCTGATTTCTGGTTGGAACAGATTACCCATGCTGAATTTGTGCACAATCACTGCCCCCACTCTGTCACCAGCAAGTCACCATTTTACCTCATGATGGGCTATGAACCCTGTGCCCTACCTACTGTCCTTTCTGATTCCAGTCTCCATGCGATTGATCTCCATCTAAAATCCCTGTTTGCAATGAGAGATGAAGCCCTTGCAGCCCATGAACTTACACATCAGGTCATGGTGATGCAAAACAAATGATCCTGTAGTCTGTTATCCAAGGAAGACAAAGTTTGGCTTGAAGCCAAAAACCTCTGTCTGTTACAATCGATAAATTCATGATCTATACCATCTCCATGCTTCATACAGATTTACTAGCATTTTTCCGGATTTTCTAGACTCTATTCCAATCTCTGACACTTTTATTAATATTAGAACCCTGATTGTTTGTAGTGGTTCATAGTAAATACCAAACTAACCCTAATGGTTTGTAATGGTTTGTAATGGGCCACTCTAACCCATTACTACTTATCTAAGATCCAACTCATGTTTTACGTGTTGTATTCATGTATGATCGTCCATTCCTCCACATCCTTGCACATCAGGCATGTACAGGGCTATGACATGCTTCCATATAATCATGAATACATTATAGATACACGCATATACAGTATATACATCTTAGATTAGTGCACAATATGTACAAACCCCTATGTAGTATATAAAGTGCATGAATCAAGCCACCAAAGGACAGTCTTGTCCTCTTGGTGTTTTTTCAGCATCAATGATGTCGACTCATTCATTCCCTTGACTATTGAGCAACATAGAGCCTTTAGTGGTTCTGAGTTGTTTCACTGTCATTCTGTCATGAACACAAAATTCACACCCAAATGGAAAGAACCCTTTATGATAATAAAGGTACCATCACTGATCACATACCAACTCTGTCTTCCACAGGCATGGAAGATCCACCCCATATTTCATCTGTCCTTCTTTTCTATTATAGAGAGAATACCATTCACAGCAACAAGGCCTCCACCAGCACTTGTAGAGGGTAAGAAAGAGTATGAAATAGAAAATATTTTGAAACACCAGTGTGCCATCTTGCTGCATGTTTCTGATCCATTGTCTAGATGTTGCAGCACAGGTTGCACTCCCAGCACTTGTTCCACCTGTGCCAGACATGGTACCTTTCATCAACCCATTCCAGTTCCTCCACCTAGATAATCTGCTTCCTCTCATCATATTCCATCTGATGATGATGAAAAGTACACTGTGAAAGGTATGGCAAATATGACTGGCTTCCATGAAGGTGGGCATTAATTAGATTTTTGATCCTTCAATGCTGTCTTGGACATTCTAAGGGGGTAATGTTATGATCAGCCCTTTTTTTCTCTTATTGCTTACATATGCATGGGTATAAGTCCCAACTCAGATTTTCTTTTCTTTTCATCACTGACTACAGTACCATGACTCCTCATCTGCTTCTATTGCATTCTATGTGATTTCACTTGCTTTGTCAGTGACTCCATCCTTACCTACTCTGAACTTGTCCTATATCTATATAAACCTCATCATCTTGTACTTGTATTTCCCAAGCTAGACCTCCCCTTCATGTACCTCAATATACAAGGTCTTTGCTCCACTCCTTGTCTTAGTCCTTAGTCCCTCATTGAGAATCTCTTAGCTCTTTGAGACTTCATGGCACTCTTGAGGCTATGCTATTCCAGGGGACCTCATGCCACCTGCAGATGATAGATCTTTGGGCAGTCTAATTCTCTTTAACATTTGATCATTCAGACAGAGCAAGCAGAAGATCTGGTTCATTCAGAACCCTTGTACCCTGTCTTCATAGAGCAGCTTGCCTTACTCTCCTTTGTCCTTAGTACCCTATATACTCTTTAGGGGCTATGTCTATCCTCTACCTGAGGTAGTTATAACATTCCACACATGCTACAGGTCATATTAATGGCTGGTCATATCCTTCAGTCTTACCAATGCTCTGGCTGCTTTTCAACATTTTGTCAACTCAATCTTTGCTGATATGCTGGACATTTGTATTATAGTCTACCTCAACAACATCCTTGTCTAATCTGATGACATTGCTTCACATTGAAAGAACCTCTGAGAGGCCCTCTGACAGCTCTGTGCAAATGGCCTCTACCTCAAATTAGAGAAATGTAAATGGCACTCAGAGTCCATTGAATGGCTCAGATACATCCTCTCTCCCATTCAATGTCCCTGGACAAGATAAGAACCATCATGGATCAGCCAGAATCCCAGATGATCAAGACATTCAATTCTTCACAGGGTTCATGAATTTCTATTGCAGGTTCATGTGCAACTACTCTAACATTGTGGTTCCTCTCACCCATCTTACTTGCAAAGGAGTTCCCTGAAACTACTCCAACAACTGTCACAAATCTTTCAACCACCTCAAGGCCACATTCACTTCAGCTCCAATTCTGGTCCATTGGACTCCGGACACTCTGATTACTGTTGAAACTGACACCTCTGACTATGCCATTGCTGGTATCATTCCCATTCTCTGCTCCAACAATACTTACCTGGTAACATTCTATTTCTGGACACTCACCAGAGCAGAGCCCAACTATGACACACATGACAAGGAGTTGTTGGTAATTTAGCATTCCAGAATTGGCAGCATTACCTTGAAGGCTCTGTAACTCTGATTGACATCATCACAGACCACTAAAATCTAGAATACTTCTTCTACACTAAGCTCCTTACCTGCCAACAAGCATGCTGGTCTGAGTACCTCTGCCAGTTCAACCTCATGGTCCAATACTGCCCTTGTAAGCTCAGAGCCAACCCCGATGCACTAACTAGATGTTGGGACATCTACCCAAAAGAGGGGGATAAGAACTATGCTCACATCAATCCCAACAATTATCGATCTATCTTCACTCCTTAGCAGCTCTCTACATTCCTCCAAGCTTCTTCCCTTCCTGCTCCAACACTCCGAGCCTCTCTTGTCAGAATAAGTGTGCTATGAAGGGGCAGAGATGCCCAGACTACTGACATAAGTAATGAAAGTGGTAGCATATAGCTAGAAACTCACCTCAGGTGTTGCATGGTGATGGCAGGACATCTTAGGGAGTAAGATGAGAAGAAATGGACTAAAATAGTAATGGAGATTGAGTGTATGAACTCTGATGTAATTCCAACATGATGTATGAAATAGGAAACATAATGTTTGAAAGGAGAAGAAGGACCTTACTGAGTGAAAAGACCAACTCTAAGATGCTTCAGAGTGGAGATGGTGGCATTGGTGTGTCAACCTCAGAGTTGTATTGGAGGAGGTAAGAGATCAGAGGAGGTATATTTTGACATCTCTTCTCAAGCAACTCCTGTTACGACTACCTCAGGTAGAGATAGGCATAGCCTCTAAAGAAGGTCTAGGAGAGCTAGGATGAAGGAGAATGTGGCAAGGTGTTCTACAAGGATGAAGTTCTAAGGTTTTGGGAGAACAAGGCTTTCTACTGGTTCTGTCCCAATGGTCTAATGCCAAAGAGGAGACTCCCTTGAAGATCTATCATCTCAATGTAGGAAGCAGGAGTTCCCTACAGTGATATCCGGTGTTTTCCCATGGTCTGGTAGCCTCTACCCAGCACTCCTGCCAAACCTGAGACCATTCTGCTGCCATTCATCCCAACCCAAGTCAAACTAGTTGAAGTCCTAAGGTTAGTTTTGAACCCAATGTCCGGACTTGAGTTCCCACACACTTGTCCCTGTGTTCCCACAATCCGGGTTCAGTTGGGGTTTTGTTCTTTTTATGTTTCCTTTACTATGCTTCATCGGATATGCCTGGATTAGACTTTTGTACCTAGGACTTTGTCCCTAGACAGTGTGCAAGTTATCATCACCTTTCCTAAGCCTATAAGCCCAGTTTCCTAAGCTTTTCCCTACCTTTCCCTACAAGTTCCCCTTAAGTCCTGCAACAAAAGTTGGTTTCCTAGCCCTACCAAATGGGGGGAAGCCAGACTCGAGTTTTCCAGTGTCCTGTGGACATTTAGTGAGCCATTCCAACAGTCCTCTTTCTTTCACTTTGCTTTCTTTGCAATCCCCTTCAGTCAAGCTATACACCCACACCCCTATTTCTTGCATAGGACTATACTCCAGAGTCCTTTTTCTGTTTTACATTGAGGTGAACAGGAGGTTCCCTTAGAACAGCATAGCCTCAAGAGCGCTACAAAGTTTCAAAGAGCAGGAGATTCCCAATGAGAGACTAAGATAAGGATGAGGAATGGGGCAAAGACCAACTGTATTGAGGTACATGAAGGGGAGGTCTAGCTTGGGGTTAGAAGTACAGGATGATGGGGTTTATATAGATAGAGGGGTTTCAGGGTAGGAGCAGAAGGAATTGCTGACAAGGCAATTGAAATTGTATGGAATACAATGGAAACAGATGGGGAGTCATGGTATCATAGTCAGTGATGAAAAGAAATAAACGTCCAAGTTGGGACTTATACCCATGCATATGTAAGTGATAAGGAAGAAAAGGGGCCGATCATAACATTACCCCCTTAGTATGTCTGAGACAATGATGAAGGACTAAAAGTTGAGATAACACCCACCTCCAGGGGAGCTGGCCATGTTAGCCATTCCTACTGCAGTGTATTCCTTGTCTCCATCAGATGGCAAATGGTGAGGGGAAGCAGATCATCTGGGCAGAGGGATAGGAATAGGTTGTCCAAAAGTGCCATGTCTGGTGTGGGAGGGGCAAGTGCTAGGGGTACGGCCAATGCCATGATGCCTAGATGGTGAGCCTCTCAAGCTGTGTGATGATGGTGGTAGTAAGCTTGATGAGGATGGGGTGGGTTGGTGCTGGCAAAAAGGACACCACATCTGCATGTGTCCTGGGACAAAGTTGTGGCAGACCGGACATTCATGGTCTGGGCAGAAAATACATTGGTGGCCTAGGCAGCGACAGAGGTGACAGGTCTCATTGTAGTGAAAATGGGATGGTGGAAGGGAAGTGGTTCCATCATTTCCATTCCAGTGGGCTTCAGCATGTTCTATGGTGGCGAGCTCTGTGGGAGTTAAAGGTTCAGAGGCTGCAGATGGGGTGCAAGGCTCCCTGGACTTCACTAGGTTCCAGAGGTAATGGTCTATGTCAGCAAGAAATTCCCCCATCTCTAATTGATGCATAGTCATGGTGATGAGCCCTTCCAGCTCCTCATGGACATCTTCTATGCATCGGCAAATGTGGAAGGCATCTTGATTTGTGATTCCAGAGGTGAGGAGATCCTCAGCCATGAGAGAGAGGCATTGGTTCTGAAGAAAGCTGTGGTAGAGCAGGTACAATGGGAAAATGATGTCAAGATGGGAGTCTATGGCAGTGGAGAGGTGTGGGTTGACTAGTTGTTCAGTTATCAGTCTGAAGTAGTCATCACTGGGGAGTTCCTGACAAAGATTGTAGAAAAGGATGGGATGGTGACTGAGGTCACTGGATAAGGAGGTATCGTCATGACAGCTGGCACAATATTAGTAGGGATGGGGGTAGTGATGGTGTTTCCGAACTGGGAATGATGCCAAGGAGGCACATTGGCGCCAGAGATGATCTGGACAGGTTTGCCATCAGGGAAGGTGGTGGTGGTCCAGCCAGGGGTGGCCACAGTAAAGGAGGGTTCTAAGGTACTGGGAAAAACAGAGGAGAGAGATGAGACAGTGATAGGAGAGGAGGACATGAATTTATTTTCCAAGAGAATTTTTGTTTTTAGATAATGGTGTTTCTGAAGGAGCATGAAATGGAAAAGTGAGGGGTTGATGGTTTTTATAACTATCTAGGGCGGACTGGGAATGTTTCAAGTTCTGTTCAGAGATCCAAGAGTTTTCTTTGGCTGAATATCCCTTCCAATGGATCAGGAACGTGTGTGAAGATGCTGCACTGCGGTGTTTCAAAATCTTTTCTATTTCATACTCTTTCTCACCCTCTACGAGCTCTGGTGAAGGTCTTGGGAAGTTCTTGCCATGGACAGATTTTTTTCTATGTGGAGAAAGAAGAGAAGCATGGAATATGGGATGTATCTTCCAAGCCAGTGGAAGGCAGAGTTGATATGTGATTGGGGATAGTACCTTCGTAATCGTGAAGGGTCCTTCCCATTTAGGTGAAAACTTTGGGTTTCTGATGGAGCAAGGGAGGTTTTTGATTTCTAGCCACACCTTATCTCCTTTGGAGAATGGGATGAAAGACTGTTTATTTCACGATGCCATGACTTGATGCATGAGTTCATGGGCTGCAAAGGCTTCTTTCCTCATTGCAGACAGGGATTTCAGATGAAGATCAATGGTGGGGAGCGAGTAATCTGGGAGAATGACAGGTAGGGCATGGGGTTCGTAACCCATCATGAGATAAAATGGCGACTTGCTGATGACTGAGTGGGGGCAGAATTCTGCATGGGTAATCTGATCTGACCAGGAACCAGGATTTGCACCACAAAAGATATGGAGGTAAGTTTCAACTTCCTGGTTGACATGTTTGGTCTCACCATCTGACTGGGGATGATAAGTGGTGGACAAGGAAAGTTCATAGTTCAAGAGACAACCTAGCTCTTTTGTGAAGGAGGTGAACTGGAGCCCTCAGTCTGAGATAATTTTGTCATAAAGTCCAAAGCAGAGGAAGACTTTGTGGAAAAAAAGGGTTTCAATGCCTTCAGTGGTAATAGATTTATTGGTGGGGCAGAGAATTACACCCTTAGTAAGCCCATGGTTGACCACAACCAACAGGGAATAGAAGCCAGAGGAGGAGGGGAGATCTATGAGATTACATGAGATTTGCTGGAATGGATGCATACATGAGGATTTGATTGGCATCAGTGGGGGAACAGTGGGATGAGTATTTGCCTTGTTCTGTTGGCAAACAGCGCAGCCTTCCACATACTTCCTTATGTATTGGGCTAGTCTGGGCCACCAGAATTCAGCAGAAATGAGCTGTCAGGTTTTTAAATAGCTGGGGTGTCTGGCAGTTTCATGGTCATGGCAATGAGTGAGTACCTTGTGATGAAGGTTGTCTGTGGGGGGAACATAGATGCATTCTTTATATGAGAGAACTCCATTGGTATATGAACAATCAGAGAGTTAGAAGCAGAATGTTGGGGATACCTCTTCTTGTGGTGCTTGGAGAGCTTGGAGGACAAGAGGATCAGAGGATGAGGAGAAGGTGAGTTTGCCTGCCAGTGAGGAATTAATGAGGTTGATGAAGAGGGAGTAGGGGAGTAGGGTTGTTCCTGCATTATCTTCTTTGTCAACGATGAGGTCTGGGTGGCAGGGGAGAGAATCTGGTGTGGCAAGCTGGGAATCTGCAATGTGGACCATTTTCAGGTAGAAATCTGCAAGGTTGAGAAACCATCATGCTTGTCAACAATTCAGATTCTGGGGTTGACAGGAGTACATCAGGTTTTTATGGTTGGTGAACACTTGGATAGGGAAAGGGGAGCCAGAGAGGTAGTGTCTCCAGGCTTTCAGGGCTCGGATGATCACAAGGAGTTCATGATCATAGATGTTGTAGTTCCTTTTGGCAGGTGAGAAAAATTGTGAGAGGTATGAGCAGGGGTGCCAGTCTCTGTTGGCATTGGTCTGGAGTAGGATCACCCTGGTGGCAAACTTTGATGCATCAGTCATGATGGCGAAGGGTCAGGACATCTCCAGGAGGTGGAATACTGGCTTTGACAGAAAGAGGGCCTTCAATTCCTCAAAGGCTTTTTGGCAGGTGGGGGTCCAGTCTCAGGTAAGATTCTTTTTCATAAGATCTATCAAGGGACAAGCCATGGAGGAGTAGAGTTGTCTGCAACCACCTTCCTTCTGAAGGTTTTGACCCTGACCTGACCTGACCTGAGGGTCATGAATGAGAGCACAAAGGCAACCTTCTTCTTATCAGTGTCATAGACATTGGAGTTGACTAGGAGGTAGGTTGTGACAACATCCAACCAATCTTTGGAGTTGGCAGTGTTGCCATCGAAGGTTGCAGGGGGGTTGAGCTTGAGCTTCATGGGCTTGGAGGAAGGCATTGCTTCGAGTGCTTGGATGACTTCCTGTGGTTCAGGTGGATCAAGGGAGTTGCTAGGAAAGAAATTTTTCCCAATCTGTGGCAGGGGTGTTGGTAATGGAGGAGTCAGCACCCAAGGGATAGATGCAGAATGGGAAAGATGATGGGCTAGGTTGAGAGTGACTTCAGTATCCTTCTCAGTGGGTAGGAAGTCATCTTTGTCAGAGAGGGTCTGGTCGTGAGGAAGTGACTCAGAGTCAGAGGGGTTGCCCCTAAAGAAGGTCTAGGGGAGCTAGGATGAAGGAGGACACAGCAAGGTGTTCTATGAGGATGAAGTTTTAAGGTTCTGAAAGAACAAGGCTTTCTACTTGTTCTGTCTTGACAGTCTAATGCAAAAGAGGAGACTCCCTCAAAGATCTATCATCTTGAGGTGAACAAGAGGTTCTCTTAGAACAGCATAGCCTCAAGAGTGCTACAAAGTCTCAAAGAGCAGGAGATTCCCAATGAGGGACTAAGATAAGGATGAGAAATGGGGCAAAGACCAAGTGTATTGAGCTACACAAAGGGGAAGTCTAGCTTGGGGTTACAAGTACAGGATGATGGAGTTTATATAGATAGAGGGGGTTCAGGGCAGGAGCAGAAGAAATCACTGACAAGGCAATTGGAATCGTATGGAATATAATGGAAATGGATGGGGAATCATGGTATCATAGTAAGTAATGAAAAGAAATAAACGTCCAAGTTGGGACTTATACCCATGCATATGTAAGTAATAAGGAAAAAAAGGGGCTAATCATAGCAACTCCAATCTGATATCCTGCCTCCCATTTCAATAATACAGTCTTGGCTTTCCTCCTTTTCTCTGACTTCATTAATGACAAATGATAGACTGTATCCAATGATGGATTTCTTCTCCATGATAATCACATCTGTGTTCCTGAAGTCAATGGCCTCCATCTCCAAGTTCTCTGATATTTCCATACCATCCTGCTGCAGGCCACTTCAGACAAAATCAGACATTACAGTTGTTTTCAGAATAAACTGCACAATCTGTAATCGGAACTTTTTATTTGGAGTTGTTTGTCCTAATGTAAAATGCCCGGAAACCCTAGCTTATGGTTGATTATTGAAGCTGTCATGTCACACTAGCTACCATGATGACACCTACAGGTATTCTTCGACTATAGAGCTTATCCAAAGCAAATATACATGGCCTGGTATCAGGATGTTTATAAACAACTATGTTCACTCCTGTACTGCATGTTTCCATGCAAAGATTCCAAGACATCACCCCTACAGTCTCCTGAAACAGCTTCCAGTTCCAGAGAAGCCATGGAACTCCATCTCCATGGATTTCATTGAGCAACTCCCCTCCTCCAACAGATTCATGGCCATCCTAGTTATCATGGAAATACTCTCCAATCAAGCCATCTTTATCCCTACCCACAATACCATCACTTTCTTCAATTTAGCAAAATTGTTCCTGATTAATGTGTTTAGTAATCACAGTGTCCCCTCACACATCACATCTAATCAGGGCTCCAATTTCATATCCCACTTCTTCCAATCACTAGGTAAAGCTCTCAATATGTGGCTCCACTTCACCTATGAATAGTATCTGGAAGACGATGGTCAAACCGAGTGCACAAAACAAACACTTGAGCAATACCTTCAGATTTACTACAACTAACAGAACAACTGGTCAGAACTTCTTCCACTCACCAAATTCACATATAACAAGGCTTCGAGCACAACAAGTGGAGTATATCCCTTCTTTACCAATAAGGGCTATCACCCAAACTTCTCTGTCTATGCTGATCAAAACCTCCAAAGTCGAATCATACATTGCAGAGTTAGATCAACTTCACAGCTTCCTCCAATCAGAGATGGAAGGAGCTCAAAAGCAATATCAAGGCCCTGCTGACATCAAACGAAGTTCTGCATTGGACATCAAGTATATGTGAAATGAAGGACCTCCAATCAACCTAACCCTTTTGAAAGCTTTCCAATAAAAACCTTGATCCTTTCCTTATTATTGCTAAACCTGGTATCCATTCATTTATATTATAATTACCTGATTTGCTATTCTCAGTACATTCAGTCTTTTATGTCTTTCAGTTAGAACCCTCCATTCCAAATGGTATTCTGAGCCATGTCCAACCTCTGCCACCTTCAATTGAGATGGAGGAAGAACCTGAGTATGAGACTGAGAAGATCCTAGACTTCAAGATTGATAAGAGAAGGCATTATTGCCAACTCCTGTATTTGGTCCATTTGCTTGACTACCAGAGAACAGATAATGAGACTTTCTGACTTCTTGTCACAGAGTTGGGTAATGCCTCAGAGCTCCTTCAGGACTTCTATCAGAAGTACCTGGAGAAGCCTGGATCCCTTCCCAACTAACTAGTCTGATGTTTCTATATTTCTTCCTTCTTTTAGTTATTACTCCATTTTCATTCTCTTCTGAAAAAAACAATACAATATATGTTCAAAAAAAAAAAAAAAGGAAGAACTACACTACCTATGCTCCTCCATCTATCTTCTCCTTCAACCATTCTCCAACATCACTCCTGCTTTCCTCCTCCTCTTCCTCTGTTTTCACTCTGATCTCCTTCTCCTCTGTCTTTTTCTCCTTTTTCTCCATCTGTGTTCCCACCTTGTGGTACTCCCTTCCCTGTACCTGCATCAACATTCCAATCACTCCAAGGTATCCCACAATCTCATGGAGTATCCCAAGAAACACCATGTTGATTCCTCCACCTAACCATGATGACCCTGCCTGAATCTCTACCATGCACTTTGCCTGCTTCCTCTTCTTCCCACCTCACAGCAACTCTGGTACCTGCACCTCCTCTTCTGCCCTCATGCATGTTATGTGCACCCTGGTGCACTCCATGCACCCCACCTCCCTTGTTCCTGATGGCAGCACACAGACAGCCCCCTGCTTTCAGTACCAGTTACAGTCATTCACCTGCTATTCCCTCTATTTCCTCTTCCTGCTTATTTGCTTTTCCACATTGGATCTGAGTTCAATCAGGCCATTCTGCTCACTGCAGTCAGCCCTGTCACTGCCCATGCTGACCACCCACCTTGTAACTGGTGGCCTGGTCCTTCTTCTTCCTCCACTCCTTCATGACCTTCTGCTTCATCTCCACCTTCTTCTGCTTCTTCTCATGCTCTGTGTGCTTCTTTGCCTTCTGAGCCTTCCATTTCTGCTTTTTGTGCTCCTTGTCCTCTCTCTACTCCTTGCAGTGGTGAGCCATGGAAAGCTGGGCCTGGAGCTTGGCCATCTTATTGTGAACCAGGCTTTCTTCATGGCTGTTGACATGTTGATGATGGTTTTTTGATTTCAAGAATTGAATGAAGTCTGATCAATTTTTACAGTGACACAAAATTCAAACCCTTCTGTGCCTTTCCAAGTTGTCCACAGTATCCAGAAAGCCATTGTTTAACCATAGGTGAGTCACTGCATTGTTCTGGGCCTTGTGGGCTCAGCTCTAATTGGGTGGCACTGCAACATCCATCCTGAACACCACTCCCTGCTCCTCTACACACAACTCTGACTCTGACCTCTTCATCTCTGGTTGTCTCTGATCAGACCTGACCAACATCACTCAAGGACCAATTTGAACATCTGACTTTGGACATCATATTCCTGTTGAACCTCTGTCTATTGGTTTGGATCTTGACATAAGTTATGTCCTCCTACATTCCTTATTCCTATGCTCAACCATCTTCTCTCCATTCCATTCCATCCCATGTTCCATAGCCCTATGAATACCACCAATCAGTCCTCCGTGTTCTTCAATCATTTGTGTACTTATTCTCTATGATACTTACATTCTCCATTCTGTATTCTGATCCAATCTCCTTGTATATAAAACTTAGACCCTCTGCATGTAATCCTCAGTTTGAATACCAACTAAGTTTTCTCCTCTCGAGTTCCCTCTCTTATAAGTCTTCCCTCCCCTCTATCTCTCTTCACATCTCTTTCCTTCTTCTGAGAGCCAGACTTGAGCAAGGGCGCAACACATAAGTCCTGTACTGACACCCTCATACCTACATACTTCCATCTCTTCACCTCTGTCAGACCTCCAGTTCACCTCTGCACTTTCCATCCCTTTTTTCTTCATACCTCCACCAGACTTGAGCCCAGAGGATCCAGACTTGACACAATACTGCTGACTGATGCATTACAAATGTGCTAAATGATGCTAACTGATGAAGCTTTCAGAATATTCTATGACATTTCATGATTTTCCATGACTTTCTATAACATTTTACAACCTTCCATAGTTATCATACATGAATGACAGGGCATAAACACAACCACACATGACCTGTGCTATATATACCTGCCAATAGATAGCTCAAGAACTCCAATTAACATCCCCAGTCACGTTACTTCATTACCCTACTAATCTACACCATGCACTAAGCTTGGGCTGGCACATGCCATATAGTGTCTCATTCAGTCACACTGGTCAAGAAAGGGGAGGTTCTGCCCTTATACTATGGCATTTTTTGGTACATGTTATATAGCATCTTAATCAACTTTGCTAGCTGTTGTGGGTGCTGTGCCTATCCCTTGTTCCCAAGGGCTGTGGTTGCTGTATAGAAATCCAGCTGACCTTCTTAGAGATGGCATTATCTCTTTAAGCCAGAGATCTACCCTCTGAGAGTTGTGTGAGCCAGTAGACCATTTGATTGTGTGCCTGGTTGGCTTCCCAAGCAGTTTGATATTCCTTGGTAGAGATCACCTCTGAGTTTGACTTGGCTATTGGCAGCCCATGTGAGATTACACTGATCAAGGGAGGCCCAAGCATCACAGACCAGCTGCTGAAACAGACTTTCATCTTTGAAGATATTGGAGAGCTCTATCTCTGAAGGATGGACACAAAGTCTATATGCATACCAGGGAACCCAAGTGACTGTCTGGAGTTGTTACAATCATCTAATCTATGATATATGAACACCCTACATCGCTTCCATGCAGTACAATTACCCTAGAATCTCTACATGCAAACCTAGACTCTATGACACACAAACTCTATGCATTATCCCACAACCCTACCCATGTATAAGGTATGACATCATATCCATTCCAGACTCTCCTAGACCATTCTATGCATTACCCATTACCCATACCCTTTACTACACCCTTGGACCTATTCATATATCATCTTCCATTCTTCCACACCCTTGCACATGAGGCATGTACAAGGCTGTTGCATGCTTCCATATGATCATAGGTACATTCAATACATGCACAGGCAGCATGAACATCTTAGATTAGTACACCATAGATACAAGCACGCATGTAATGTATAAAGGCTTGAATAAAATCCACCAAAGGACAGTCTTGTCCTCTTGGTGTTTCCTCAGCATCAAAGTCGTCGACTCATTCGTCTCACTCCTCTTTACTTGGCCCATGAGTGACCTAGAGCCTTCCATGATTATGAGTTGTTTCAGGAGTGATGTGGCTGGCCATTGATATTTTGCAATGGAATGTCCAAGTGCCAGCCTTTTTCATCATGTGGAAAGAAGGGAACATAGTGAATGAAAAGATAGAAAGAATGTAAGTTGCTAATGTGATGAAGGCCACCACCTGAAAGATGAAGTACAATGTCACAATGAGCTCTGATGTTCTCTGAACCATCACCAGGGACTATAGCAGCTATCTTACCCATTGTGGGAAGGTTAGCCTATTGAAAGTGAACCCTCATTGTATTAAAACCAGGTCATCCTCTGCTCAAACTCCAGTTAGAGATCAGACGTTGAAGGGAAGGAACACCAGAAATTGTTGGACATCCAGACGGTTGCATCAAGAGGTGTGAAGGCTTTATGCAGGACTTATGTGTCATGTTGTCACACTATCATGGCCTTCATTGGTCAGAGACACATTGGAGAAAGTCCAGAGATAAATAGAAAACTATCTAAGTTAATATTCAGCCTAATGTATCTATGTACTAATATAGACCATATATATATGGAGGGGACTGTGGACTAGTAAATGGAGGGGCAGATGACTAAAGTAATGCAGGTCAGATACATATTGTTACAGTCACTTCCACATCCTTCCATCACTTCCAATACTTCTGACAACACTTAAAATGTTTGACACACTGAAAGCAATGCTTCTGAACTTGGAACTTGGAACCTGGGAACTCGGAAGTGCAGAAGCTTGGAAACATGCCAAAACTGTGGGAACTCGTAACTCGGAACCTCGGAAGCACTGGAAGCACAACAGTTCAACCAGAACTTTGTATTTATCATGCAAATCCTCTCCACTTGTACAGTACGTCATGCTATGCATGCCAGACCCTCCCAGAACATTCCTATGTCTTCCATGCATTACCCATGACCCTACCATCATTTTATTCCCTTACCCTACACATGTATCATCTTCCATTCTTCCACACCATGCCTCCTCCACACCTGATCCCTATGGTATTCTCATGAATATCTAGATTAGACAATAGGTACAAACATGTAGACGAGTACATAAAGGACAAGGATGCAGCCACCAGATGGCAGTCTTGTCCTCTTGGTGATTTCCTTAGTATCTATGGCATTGACTCATCTCCCCTTCCCTTGACTAGTGAAAGTGGCCTAGAGCCTTAAGTGGTTCTGAGTCATATTATTAGGACAAGACTTTCCTTTTGCTCTACCTCACTTTCAGGTCTCAAAGTGCCAAAGGTCTTTTGAAGAACAACCTCATGTCTTCTCTAGGTTTTAGTAGCAGTCACTTGACAAGAGTCGAGCAGGCCTATCCCACAGAACAAGAAGTAGTGAAGTTTATTGAGGGAACTGTAGCACAGGCTGCCATTGATATCATTTCTCACCACTGCTCCCACATAGGCTGGGAGTCAGACAGAGTAACCCTAGTCAACAGATATGACTATGAGAAGAGGGGGGTTATCAGATTATTGCTCCACAACACTAGAGCCCTTGGAGAACATAGCACCACCACCCCCAGTCCCATCCCTCATTTATCCGACCTCAGAAGCCCTGGAAGAGCTGGAACTACTTCTGATTGAAATACTTCACCTCTTCATGTCTCAGAAGATACATGAGCAGTTAGAAGCCTTCACTAGGCAAAGTGACTATAGACTTGCTACAGGAGTATTTCTCAGGAGGAAGAAGTAAGAAAAAGGTATACAACTCCTATCCCACAGTGTAGGCAAAGACAATACCAGAAGTACTGTGAAATTTTTGACAAACAGTGAGTGTACAATTGCATTAATTTACCCCAGAATTTCTCATATCTATGTAGAAAGCATCATCTTGTCTCACTACAGCCCACCCATTCTACTAGAGGCCTTATGATATTATGCCTATGCAATTGAATCTGATCCTGGCTGATCCTGCCATTGACTGGACTAAAAAGGTCGATGCAATTTTAAATGAATTTAACCAGTTTCTCAGAATGTATCAACAGTTGGAGGCAAGGCACATCACCACTAGAGGCCTGCTGGACCATGCCAACCTGCATATCCAAGAGTTAAAGGATAAGGCCACCTCATTCACACAGGGTCAAGTATTTGGATTGGGAGGTGGGTTCTCTCAGAAGATTGAAATCTTCACTAATCCTGGAGACTATGATGAAAGCTGTGCCAAATTCAAGAAATGGTGGGCAAAGATTAAGTAGTGGCTGAGAATCAACAGGAGAGCCATCCCAGCAGGATCTCATGATGCAGTTGTTGCATTATTGTCACATCTCAAGGGGATGAGAGCTGGAAAGTTTGCAGAAATCCAGCTAGCATTAGGAAATAACTATCAATGGGACACATTGGTCTTAGACATTGAAGAACTCTTCAGATACATGAATCAGATAGACTTGGCCCAGGACCAACTCTGGAAGGTGACCCAAGGAAGGATGGCCACAGATGATTATATCCTTTGCTGGAAGTCACTGTACAGACAAGCTAACTTTGGTGACAGTCATGCTGTTGAGCTTTCAGAAAGAAACACAGCAAACAGCACCATTGCCCAGATATTCCAGAAAAGAAACTGGAAAGATGAAGTTGATGCATACTTGCAGGAAACTCATCAAGTGGGCACAGCCAGAGAGGCCCTTGACTTTATCATGGAACAGATGTCCCAACACTCAGGAGGATCCTGAAATAATGATCCAGATGCAATGGATATTGGAGCTATTGCTTCCAGTAATGGAAGGAAGAAAGTCTTGTAACTGCAGCAAAGAAGGACACTTTTTTCCACAGTGTCAAGTACCAAAGAAGTGTGCAAGTGGGTTGGTGAACAGCACAAGAATGATTGCTGACACTATCAGACACAAGCAATGGAGGTTCCTGCTGCTACCACATGGGAGAGTGACCTCCAAGCAAAGGATGTGAGGGGCATGACATTTGATGAAATGAAATTTTACTTTGCAGATGTTGCTACTGCAGAATCGAAGAAAAATGAAGAGCTGTGTAAATAATCTGGGTATTGGCACAGCAAGAACTTCCATGTATAATTACTTTACTGTTTTTGAAGAAACCACAATGGGTGATTCTGATAACCTATGTCAGTCCATGGTAAATGCAGTTGCTTCTGTCAAGGTCCAGAACCGTGGGAACTTCGGAACCAGAGCCCTTGAAAGGTCAGAAGCTTGAAACACTCAGAACAGCTTGAAGGAAATGTGAAATCCCAGATGAAATTTGTGTCAGATCAGTTAAAATATGAAAGGAGATCATCATGAAGATTCAGATCTCCCCTGCTGAAAAAAAGAACTTTATTACTGCAGAAGAGCTGCTAGACAGTGGAGCTACTGTAATCTTTGTGGATCAGAAATGGGCAGAAGTGAACAGGATTTCAATGAAGCTACTCTGAAACCACATTCCTCTATTTAATGTCGATGGAATAAAGAGCTCTGCAGGTGACATTACCTACTGTGCTGAAGTGATTATCAACTACCAAGGACATCGAGAATGTGTCACTGCAGAAGTCACTGACCTAGGAAAGAACCAGGTCATACTGGGATTGATGAAACACAACCCTGTAATTGACTGGGCAAAAGGCAAAGTGAACATGTCTCAATGCCCACATTCATGCTATTTACTCCAGCATAAGAGTATATACCTTCAATGCCTTGAAAAAGAGGAGGAATAGAGTGGTTATGCAGCACATGCCACTCAAGTCTTCCTGTTTTCTCAAAGCATGAGTCAGAGCAAATCCCACTATGGAAGCCATGAGACCATGCTATTGACTTGAGATGGGATCCAAACTGCTTCAGATACCTGATCTGGGATGAGGTAGAGAGCCAGTATTCCCAGACAAAGATCAAGTTATAATATGAACTTTATTGAGCTCTGCAAGCTATTCACATTTTCATCTTTGGAGTTGCTAACTTCACAGTGGAAATGGATGCCAAGTGTGTCAAAGGAATGATGAAGAATCTGAACCTGCAGCCCAATGCTGTCATCAATCAATGGATCACCAGAATTCTTCTTTTCAGATTTAATCTCATCCACATCCCTGCCAATAAACACACTGGAGCTGATGGCCTCTCCTGCCATCTGTTATTCAAGTCCAACCCTCCAGGTGAGGATGACCATGAGAATTGGCTCAATGATACATACTTCTTCACTGTCACCATACTGAATGAATGTCCTTCCCCCTAGTTTCTCCCACCTGTACTAATATTATGGAGTCCCTCTAGCACCATCTTCTCTTCCTATCTACCATGTCCACCAAGTGAATTACCCTGGTCTCTACATGGTTGATCAGGGGATCCTTCTGGTTCATATTAACTACTGCACATTTACTGACCCATGACTCCAGTCCTGCCTTGCAGCCCAATGAGCCTTTCAGACTGCCTTTTCCTCATTCCACTAAATCCAAGGCTCCGGATGCCCATCTCAATCTCATCTGTGACTCCCTCACTATGAAAACCCATTCCTCCAGCATATCCAATAAGGAGTTCCAAGCTTTCATCCAATCTGCCTCCCACTTCTTTCTCATCAACAGTATTCTCTGGCAGCAAAAACCACATGGTTATCATCAAGTAGTGATGTCAAAGGATTGCTATTACAGGCTGATTAAGGAGGCACATGATGACCTCAGGCACAAAGGTGTCTATATAGTTTGGACCCCCCTTTTTCTTCATTTTTGGTGGCCTATGGTTGCTAATGACATCAAATAGTACAGCTGCACCTGCCATCAATGCCAAACCCATCTGACAGCCCATTTCTATATTTTACCTTCCTTTCCTCTCATTTCCAGCACATTTCACAAGGTTCATATCACACACACCTACTATAGAGTCTCTGATCACTTCCAGACACAAACTGAACTCATATTCCTAGTCATGAACTGATTTTAGTTTCTTCCACACGTTGGAAGACTGCATCAATTTTACTTACCAAATGGACAGATGAAAGGAGGTAGAAGGAGAAAGTGGTGGAAGACCAAAAATGTCAAGTTCAGGAAAATTCCACAACATTCCCCTTTATTTTATTCTCATCCAACTTGAGCACAAAGCCAAGTCCCCTGCAGATTCCTCTTTTTCTGCACTGCAGAACCTTTATTTTTCTTATCGATGTGTAGATTACAAGTAATTTTCCACAGACCCTGCACTTCACCAGGCCAGATACCCTTGAACTGACTTGATTGGACATTGGATATCAGACATGCACATGCACTTGGGTTGAACACCCTGGATGTATGAATGCAAGTATATGGAGGAAAGAAAAGAAGAACAGCTACAATGGGCACTCCATATTGCTTTAGCCATGGCCTGTGCAGCTGTCATATCCATGACAGCTCTGGTCCTCCAAGCACCAACTCTGTTCCTCTGTTCCTTCATATATATATCACATTATGCCTTTGTTCTTTATTTAGTTAGATCCCACACTCCATACCTTTCCTGTCACTGTGCAGCACAGCTCTGGTGAACTGCACAACTGGTGCACAGCTCTGATTCATAGATCCCCAACCTCCATTTCATTATTCATCCATTATGACTTCATTACAAATCTGATGCACTGTCATATTCCATCCTAACCCCAATCCCCACACCTCTGATCATCCCTCCAAACTCCCCTATGCTACCTCTGACTCTGACATCCTCATCTCTAGTCCCCTCCGATAGGACTCCGTCCTACCCTTTGTCGAATCTCTGTTACTGGAACCCTTTCCCCATCAGACCAATTATGATTGGTTCAGATCTCATTTCCTCTTATGTTCACTCCATTCCTCTAACCTATGTTCCATCCCTATGATCTTTCCTGTGTTACATTACATTCTTATATCCTATGTACATTGCCCCTTGGCACCCTATGATCTCCAACTGTTATGTACCTTTACATATGGTCCCTTCATTCTCCGTTCCGGACTCCAATCTGATTCCTTTGTATATAAACCCGAGACCTTCGCATGTACTCCTCAGTTCAAATATTGATGTTGCTTGACCTCTTCATTGAAGTCACTCATGATGTCCTCTCTCCTCTGAACTCCGTCCAATCCTGACGAAGTTTCCTTCCTTTCTTTATCATCTCCACTTTGTCCTTCCATCTCTAAAATGAGGACCCAACAGTAGGCAAGGGCACGACACATAAGTTCTGCACCAAGTCCTCACCCCCATAACCCCTCATCTCCGCCCCGTTCCACCTTTGTCACCTCCACACATCATTCAGTCTCATCTCCGTCGGACCTCCGGCCCTTCCTGCGTCCTTTCACCTCAGAGTTGACCGATACATCTCAGACCTCCATCGGATGAAGCCCCGGAGGAGTCTAGCATCCTGACAGAGGACTGGATCTCCTCCAACTCCTTCCACCTATGCATTAGGTGATGGAGACACAAGAAGGATGAGTCCATTACCAGCCTCACCTCCCTCCAAGTCCATGACTTGCTAAGTTGCACTTGCGACTCGGCCCCTGAACTTCCCAAGTTCATACCAATGATCAAAGAAGTCTCGATGGAGGTAGAAGTGCAGAGCGAGGTGGAGGATCAGGTCGATGAAGAAGGAATCAAGATGAAACCTTTCCTCTCAGCAACCCCAATGGCGCCAATTGGTTAGTACCATCCCTTCCATCTATTCACTCAGGAACTGACACGTGGTATCTGCCTCAGATTTTTCATCGTAGTTATGTGAATTTTCCTATAGTAGATAGAACAATGGACATCCCTACTACATGTGATTATACAATGTGTGATGAGTGCTCTAACCATACTGGGAAAGGGAAAGATAAGGAACACCATCATGACATGCCACCAGATATGTGGCTTCTTGATTCAGGAGCATCGTCTCATTTTACATATGACATATTCAATTTTGCTGAATACCAACCGTTCTCCCAACTGACTTATTCTCTAATGGCAAATGGAAAAGCTGAACTTAAAGACATCGGATCCATCATCCTTGAATTTAAGGGACAACCTGTGTGGTTATTGCCGGATGTATATATGCCTACAGCCAATGTTAAGCTCATATCAATGGGTACTATTCTAAAAGACCCTTGTATGACTGTACAAGCTATGGCAAACCTTATTACCATTTTTGACAAATGTACGGGAACTCAGACCCTCAAGTTCCATTCTCATGAAATGGATACACTCTATTGGATAAAAGCTAAACCAATTTATCCTAAGTCCCAAGGCCCAAATTTTGTAATGGCCTCGATAGACTATGAGATAATCCACCAACGAATGGGTCATCCCTCCAAAGACATCATTAATGCTGCAAAGAAGCATCTAAAGGATTCTCCCGATGTTTCTATACCCAAAAATCCAGCAGTTTGTCCTGGATGCCAATTGGGCAAACAACCTGTCAAAGTATAACTCTGGTGCAACTCCAGTACAACTCTGAGGGTACTCCGCTCTCTTTTCGTACGTTCTCTGCTCCATTTACTCCGGAGTTGCATTTACCCTTTTCGGGGATATATTGTGACATTATTCACTGATTGTACGACTTCTGAAAGTCATATGACTTATTACATTTTTTCTGAGCTATTCCCTTCTCATCCCAAGCTATTCCAAATGGACTTCGCTTATCCTCGCTTAACTCCAGACCGGAGTTTTCCGAAGTTAGATGTGCGCATACCACTTCACTATTTAACCTTCGTGTTTACCCCAACTCACCTCAGTTGTGATTGCTCCCTTGGGCATCAGGCTGAGGTGAGGCTTGATTGTCTTTCACCTATGGTTATGCTATAGCTAGTAGTCTTGGGTATCTCTGCCCTTACTATAGGTGAATAGTAGTTGTGATTGCTCCCTTGGGCATCAGGCTGAGTAGTCTTGGGTATCTCTGCCCTTACTATAGGTGAATAGTAGTTGTGATTGCTCCCTTGGGCATCAGGCTGAGTCTTGGGTATCTCTGCCCTTACTATAGATCTTGACACAACCAAACAGATCGTTTCCTCATAGCGAGAAGCAGGCAACCGCTCCCTTTGAATTAATTCACTCTGACTTAAAGTCATTTGAAGTAGAATCATATCATCAATCGAACTATGCAGTCATCTTTTATGATGATTTCACTTCACATTCTTGGATGGTATGCATTCACACCAAGGATCAAACCCTTAAGGCAACAAAACATTTTATTGCCTATATCTGCAACCAATATAATGCTAATATTAAGCATTGGCATTCTGATGCTGGAGGTGAATATACTTCCAAAGCGTTTACAGAATATATGCGTGATCAAGGGATCCACATCCATCAATCTGCCCCCTATGTCCACCAACAAAATGGTAGAGCAGAAAGGATCATCCGAACCTTAATGGATAAAGCACAAGTGATGCAGTTATACACTTGCTTACCACCCTCTTACTGGGAATTTGCATTGCTTCATGCATGCCATATTTACAATCGTACCCCACTCTCTCATTTAAATTGGAAAACTCCATATGAGTTAGTACATGGAGAAAAGCCTTCTATAGAACACCTTCGTGTTTTGGCTGTGGTGCATATGTACACATCCCAGAAGAGATTAGACAAGGAAAATTGCAACCTAAATTGCAATTAATGGTCTACCTCAGCATATCAGCTGGTAGTACCTCTAATTTCCTTTTCATAAAGCCCAATAACTCTTTGTTTACATTGGCACATGCTATTTTTGACGAAAGTCTATTTCCTAAGTGCCCTCATGCTAAACTGCACAAACAGATAAGTCACAAAAGGAAAACACATACACATGATTCAGAAGAATCTTCTTCTGATGAGTCTGATGAGTCTGATGCGGCACCTGCTCCTCGTCCTCCTCATCCACCACAAACACCCTCTCCTATTCCCGAACCAGATCCAGTCACACCCCCACAAGCACCATGCCCTTTATCACCACCACCTCCACCCCGCAGATCCCAACGTGAGCGTCAAGTTCCTAAAAGACCTGGTAACATGCTTGGGGATAAAAGACATCCAGTCCAACAATTGAAGGACTATGACGATGTTCTTAAGGACATGGAAAAAGGGTGAATCCTCTACTTCCAAGGATCAACAACAGGTCCCGGGTGAATTCCCTCACTCTTCGACTCTGTCTGAACAAGATGTTGAGTGCCTTACCCAGGAAGGGGGAGATGAATTGGTTTCATACCTTTGCAGTAAAGCAATTTCACCTGATTTTGCATACAACATATATCATGAATGGACATACAAGAACATTCAAAGACTCCCACCAGATGAGCAAAAACTCTGGATTGAAGCATGCAAAGATCATCTTCAAATATTAAAAGACCATAATGTCTATAAAATAGTCGATAAAATGATTGAGGACAGATGACAAGGACTACTGAGTTAACAGTGGTAACTCCCCTATTAAGGGTCATGCAAGGTAATGAGAAAGAAGGTATTAAGGCTACCCTTAGGCCTGTATCACGGAGAGGGGACAATGTATTCCCAAGATGGTACAAAGAGGACAAGGTAGAAACTGGTAAGACTAGAATGAGGAGCATAGGTGCGACAATGTGGGTTTATATATGTATAGTACTTCAGGGCAGGCATGGGATATGGAGGAATATGATGGAAGGAATCGCTGATGGAGCAAGTGATAAGAGGCACGTGAAGTGCGATGGGAGCAGACGGTGGGTCATGGTATCATAGTCAGCAATGAAAAGAAATGAACGTCTAAATTGGGACTTATACCCATGCGTATGTAAGTGTTAAGTTAAGGAAAAGCATAGTCCGGGATAAGTCATAACATTACCCCCTTAGTAGACTTGAAGTCACCGACTTCAATAATCTATATAATCCCCGTAGGGCTCACCGGTCATGTTGCTCATGGCGGCATCATCGAATGTGTAGTCTGCATCATCCTCTCTCTCATTGATAGGCGGGGGCCCCTGGGAGGTCGACGGTATGGGTGTGGGGCGTCGTCGGTTATAGGTATGAATAGATTGTCGGTTACACTGGTGCATAGGACTCAATGGCGGAGTTCCTCAGGGCGAGGATGATGAGGATGACTGTTGGGAGGAGCAACAGGATGAGGGCGAGGTAGAGGGAGAGGGCCTTGGAGAAGGTCGTCGAAGAGGGCACTCTCACTGAGAATGGCCAGGTTTGAACTTAAGGCAGGTGGGGCAGAGATATGCGGGACATTGGTCTCGAAAATGTCTGAGGCAGTGGCACTGAAAGCAGGCCTGGGGGTAACGTGGGTTGTTGTGGGTAAGGGCAATCTCACCAAGGCTTTCGTGGTGGTAAAGCTCGGTTCGATCCATGAAAGCGACAGTTTCCCCATCAAGGGGGGACAAAGACGTGGATGGTGTGGATGGTGTCGTGGGGGAGATAACAGAGGTGGGAGTGATGGGTGGAATGGGTACGGGTAATGGCTCTGAGTGTTGCTCATTAGTTTCTGTGAGGTAGCAGTCCAGGTCTTTTAAGAATTCACTCAGTTCTAGTTGGTGGGCAAGGATATCTAGCTCGAGGTTGGCTTCTCTGAGGATGGTGACAGCGGTGGGGTGGTTCAGGCAATTGAGACAGCCAATCTGCCATAGAAGGTGAACTAGACAGTAAAGGGCAGAACCCATATCAAGATGGGTGAAGATGGGGATGGCCATGCGCCTGTCATAGACGCGGTTATGATATGCGGTGATGTACAGGAAAGGGATGGTCTGGGGGTGAAGATGATGGGTGTGGACGGGGAGGTCTACAGCGAGGATGGGATGAGGCATAGGAGGCCTCGGGATCTCCGCAAGAGGGGCACGGAACAGGGAGTCAGGAGAAAGGCTACCCCAGCTGGCTTCGGCAAAGGTGGGGGATGGAGGTGCGTTCTCATCTGCAACAGACTCAACAAGGGTAGAAACCTCGGAGAAGGTCTCTTCTAAGGTGGACATGGTGGATAGGGAGTCAACAATGGAGGTGGAGGGTTCCTCGACATCATCGGCAATGAAGGCGATGTTGCGGAGTGGGGATGTGGTCATTGTTGCAAGTGGGTGAAGGCGAAGGCATTGAGGGGAAAGGGGAGGGGTGACGGTTCTTATAAGCTGTTAGGGCAGTCTTAGAATGTTTCAGGTTCTGCTCGGGTTCCCATGAATCTTCCTCAGCAGTGTAGCCCTTCCATCAGATCAGGAAGTGGCAGTTAGACGGAGTTCCATGGTAACGTAAGATCTTATCAATCTTGTACTCTTCCTTGCCTTCTACAAGGTCCAGGGGTGGTCGTGTGAAACAGGGGCCATGTATGTTGTTTTCGCGATATGACGATAAGAGAGAAGCATGGAAGACCGGATGGATCTTCCAGGTGACCAGGAGTTTTAAACAATAGGTGATGGGGGACAGGACTTCGATGATGGGGAAGGGTCCTTCCTGTTAGGGAGCAAACTTCGGGTTGATGATGTTGCGCTTCAGATTGCAGGCTTCCAGCCAGACCTTGTCTCCTTTGACAAAAGGCTGGAACTTGGATGTGGTACACTGGGCCATAGTTTGGCGAGTGGGTTCGTGGGCAGCGAGGGCTTCATCGCGGGAGGCAGTGAGGAACTTAAGGTGGTCTTTGACCATGGGGACCTTGGTATCGGGGACAAAGAAGGTAGGGCACGGGGTTCATAGCCCATCATGAGATAGAACAGGGACTTTCCCATTATGGAGTGGGGACAGTGGTTGTGCGCAAACTTGGCATGTGTAAGAAGCTCGTGCCATGAAGACAGGTTGTTCCCACAGAAGATCCGAAGGTAGGTTTCGATATCCTGGTTGAGTCGTTTGGTTTCCCCATCAGTCTGAGGATGATACATGGTGGACAAGGTGAGGTTGTAGTTCAAGAGCTTTCCAAGCTCTTTGGCGAAGGTGGAGGCAAATTGTGGGCCTCTATCAGAGATGATCTTTTCGTAAAGACCGAAACGGCGGTAGACTTTGTGGAAGAAGAGGGTCACAATACCCTTGGTGGTGGCGGTTTTCATGGTGGGGCATAGAATTACCCCCTTAGTAAGTCCATGGTCAACCACGACCAATAGGGAATCAAAGCCCGTGGGTGACACAGGGAGGTCGGTGATCAGATCACAAGAGATCTGTTGGAAGGGGCATGTGCAAGTGGAGTGAATGGGGGCAAGCAGGGGTACAGTGGGGTGTGTGTTGGCTTTGTTAGCCTGACACAC
>JBBPTO010000140.1:0-48167 GCA_038094155.1 Pulveroboletus cf. aberrans | reverse complement strand
GGGTGTGGGTGGTGCTGTGTATGGAGAATTCCATACTTGAGGTGGTGCACCAGCCATATCCATTTCGGTGTCTTCATCCTGTTCACCATTGAGGGTGGTGCTGAGAGGATTAGGACAGTTTCTAATGTCAGCTTCTTCTTCAAATTCTGCTTCATCTACCATTCCAACAAAATCTTCTACCATTTTTGCACCAGATCCTTGTCCTTTGCCAGTCTTTTTCTTTCGGTTTTGATAACCAAAGCACCTCTGTTGCTTCTTCTCTTGATGTTGAGAGGCACCAGGTCTAAATCCTTTCTTTTGGGTTTGTTGCCCTCCTTTACCTTGGGTGTGCTTGCTGGAGCTTTGTTGGGAGTTTTGTCCCATGGTTTGAGATTGCCATCTATTTTGCTGAGGTGGCCCTCTCTTGAAAGGATTTGTTCAATTTGCAGTTGCACTTGATGCTTCTGCAATGACTTTGGCATGTCCTTTTGAAGGACCTTGTGTTCCTTGCACTTTTCTGAGATTAATCTCTGCAAGAACAGCATTGTGGACATGATCTTGGGTAAGATTGCCGATATTGGTAGATTGTGTCAAATTTGACACAAGGTGATTGAGGTGTTTTGATAGTCGAACCATGCAGTGCATGGCTCGAGCAGATTCAGCTTGATTGTCTCCAGCCAATTCAAGCTTGTTGAAGAGAGTTTGGACATGATTCATGTCCTTTGTAAATTTTTCAACACTGTCAGTTCTGATCTTGACATTGTCGAGGTCAGTTCAAAGGCTGAACTGTGCTGAAATCCCTGATGCTTGATAGAGATTCTGTAGAGCGATCCAAGTATCATGGGTCTTGGAGTTGGTGATGTCATTGGCATCAGCTCCAGTGCCACCAATGACATAGTGCATGTCATAAGTTGAAAGCCTTGCAGTGATGTTGGTGTCTACAGACATGCAAATGTTGCCATAGACTCTGTCATCGAGCAAACACCAGTTTGCTCTACTTGCTGCAACAGTGCCGACCCAGGTACATGTTCCATCAGCAAGTCCCCAAAGGTTGTAAGCCTTAAGAAAGTTCTTCATTCTTTCTCTCCATTCCAGGTAGTTATTGTGACCAGTTAGAACAGGAATATGACCCAAAAGAGTACCATCAGTTTGAAGAGTTGTAGGATCAGTGGGAAGTTGAGCCATTTTAATTTCGGCTATGAAAAACAATGTTAGTGAAATGTTGATTAAAGACATCATCAAACATGTAATGATCAAAAATAGCCTGAAAGTCTGGTCTTCTGTCATTAGATCTTTAATCAGTGTTAACTGATCTTCCTGGTGTCCTGATTTGATCTGCTATATTCATATGTGGTTCATTTTCAGATAGATCCTGTGTTACGGTGTAAAACAGCAAAAGGACTCCAGAGTGTAGTCCTCTGCAAGAAATAGGGGTGCAAGTGTATATCTCGACCCAAGGGGATTGCAAGGAGAGGAAAAGGAAAAGATGAGGACTGTATGAATGGCTCACTGAATGTCCACAGGACACTGGAAAACTAGAGTCTGACTTCCCCCCATTCGGTAGGGCTAGGAAACCAACTTTGGTTGCAGGACTTGAGGGAAAAGGTAGGGAACAATAGGGAAAAGGCTCAGGAACCAGACTTAAAGGCTTAGGAATAGTGGTGGTTACCTGCACCCTGTCTAGGAACTGATTCCTAGATACAAAAGTCTAATCCGGGCATACCCGAATGAAGTACAGTAAAGGAAACATAAAAAGGACGAAAACCTGACCAATTCCGGAGTGTGGGAACGGTTTCCGAGGCGTGGGAACACCGGGTCCAGTATGCAGGAACTCAGGTCCGGACATCAGACTCAAAACTAACCTTCGGACTTCAACTGACTTGACTTGGGTTGGGATGAATGGCAGTGGAATGTTCTCGGGATTGGAAGGAGTGCAGGATAGGGGCTATCGGACCGCGGGAAAACACCGGATATCACTGTAGGGAAAGGAAACTTTTCATGATGGCATGCTAGACATCATAATGATACCTCTCCACAATTCTGTTTTCCTGGGAGTTGTAAGGAGAGATTCAGATGTGCTAGATCTGGTACTGCTTGACAAGGAGGTCACAGACCTGAATAAAAGTGAGGCAGTTGTCAGTCACAAGCTTGGAAATGGAATCCCACTGGCAGAGAATGTCTTTGAAAATGAAGGAGGCAGGGGCAGAGGCATTCTCTGATAGGTATGCAGTCATGAAATGGTGGGCTTGTATTATATAGCAGTAATGCTGGCTCTGAGCATTAATATCAATGTGGACCTTATGAAACAAATCCAAAATAAAGGGAACAGCAGGTGGAATGTGAAAGTGGATGGTCTGGCAGGTCTGGCACTGGTGACAAGTATGGACATACCATTTGATGTCTTTGATGAGCATGGGCCACCAGAAGCAGAGAAGAAGCCAGGTCCAGACAGTATAGACACCCTTGTGCCTGGGGTCATTATGGGCATCCTTGATCAGGCTGTACTGTCAATCCTCTGAGACCACTACCTAGTATAGTTTCTGACACCAGAGAACACTGTTGATGAGGAAGAACTGGGAGGTGGATTGAATGAATGAATGAAATTCTTTGTTGGATGGTCAGGTATTAATACTGAGGAAGGTGGAGGTGAGGTCAAGTTGGGCATTCTTTGCTTTGACTTTAGCAGACTAGGGGAACAGGATGTCAATTTCTTCATCAGGTTGGAGACCTGGCTGTATAACAGTGTCAGTGAATGCATAATAGAAAATGAAAACTGGATGAACATCCAAGTCCATCATGTACATGTATAGCCCATTGTAATCCATGTGATGAAGCCAGTACATGGTAAGGATGGTTGCTCAAAAGAAACCCCATGATAATGGTAAGGGAATGGACAGATGAACTGCAGGAAGGGCATTCATTCAGCAAGGTAATGGTGAAGGAATACATATCATCTAGCCAATTCTCATGCTTAAAGACCATCAACCCCAGTATGGTTGAATGTGAAAAGAAGGATCTGATGATCCAGTGATTGATGACTGCATTTGATTGCAGATCTGGGTTGTTGATCATTTCCTTTACATACTTTGCATCCATTTCAACTGTAAAGTTAGCCACACCAAAGAAAAAGAAGGCATGAACAGCATGGAGGGCTCAGAATAGTCTGTATATCTCCAACTTTGCTTGCAAATACCAACTCTCAGTCTCATTCAGCATGAGTGGTTCAAAGTGATTCAGATACTGCTTTCTGTCCTCTCTGACTTGAAACAGGATAAACACAACTGTGATCCCGGATGTGTCCATGGCCAGGATGACCTCTCATTCAGATTCATAATCCAGAGAATGGAGCACAGGGGACTTCAATGTTTTATCCTTCAGATGAAGAAACACCTCCTGCTTAGGCTTTTCCCACACAAATGAGATGCCCTTTCAGATCAACTCCATCAATAGCCAAGAAATGGTAGCACAGTTATCAATGAAAATGTGAAGGACACCATGTGTACCAAGAAACTGTTTTACTTCTGAAACAGTCATGCACTCTGGCCAGCCCTGAATCTTCTGGACCTTGGCCTTGTGCAGGATCCAACCTTCAAATGTATACTTGTGCCCAACTATGGTTGCATCTGGGGCTGTGAGGATCAATTTCTTGATGGATATGGTTGCATCAATAACCTTTGGATGAGTTAATATCTAGTTGTCAATAATGATATATTTCCATATGAAATGCTGAATACCCAGTTCTCTAGGATGGTCTCATAGGAGCTGTCTGGGTTCTGGTACTGGGTTTTTGAGGACTTTACTGGGAGATCATCAATGAAAGGCATATTATAGTATGAAATCTTGTCTTGGACCATAAATACCATGTCTGCCTGATAGACCTGCACAGAATCAGTATACCCCATCAGAAGGGTTGTCAGCTGATGTGGTCCAGGAGAAGTGAGAAATGTAATCATGTTCTGAGACTCAACATAGAGTAGTCTCTGGTCACACCCAGCAAACAAGTCCACCATAGCATAGACTGTATGTCTGGCAAATGACTCTGCCAGATGCTCGATGAAGAGGGGAACAGATGTGTTCTGGATTGTGATGTCATTGAGGGGTTGCAGGTCAAGGCAGAGGCTCTTCTTGTCCTGCTTGAGGATACAGAACCAATGGGACTGGCAGGTGGCTGTAGACAGTTCATATATACTGGATGTGATCTGGTCCTTGATGATCTGTATTGCTTCATGTTGCATAGTGGATGGGATTAAGATGTTACAGAGGATCTATGGGATGTAAGAAATAGTTGGAATCTTGACCAGTGGGAAATATCATTCATCAAGTTGGCTGCACTTGATCAGAACCCAAGTGAAGGACTTCTTGTGAATCTGGATCAACCAATAAACAAGTTTCCTGAAGCTGACCAGGCATGCAGTCAAGTGGTTTGCTAGCTTACATAAACCTCACAGGACTAACACCCTGGATATAGCTACTGGTGAATGGTCTAATCATTATACCAGGCTTGGAAGAATAATGCCATCACTAACAAGGTTAGCTGGATTCCTATACAGCAACCACAGACCTTGGGGAAAAGAGATAGATACAGTGTCTGTAGCTAGCCAAGTTGATTGAAATGCTATATAGCATGTGCCAACAAACAACCATAGGCCTCTCCCTTCATGACCAGTGTGACAGAACAAAGTGCCATACAGTACATGCAAGCCCAGGCTTAGTACATGGTGTAGGGGAGTAAGGTTAGTGGACAAGGGTAATATGACTGGAGATGCCACAAGAACTTATCTGAAGTTCTTGAGCTATCTATTGGCAAGTATATAAATGTTTGTGTCCTGTCATCCATGTATGGTAATTATAAAAGGTTGTAGAAGGTCATAGAAAATCATGAGAGGTTATGGAATGTTATAGAAGCATTAGTTAGCACATCAGTCAGTGCATCAATCAGTAGCATTGGTAATGGATTGGTCAGCATGCTATGTAACTGATCATGTGACCTGTGACTAGCCATGTGGCATGTGACCGTGACTGTGATGTAACTATGACATGTGACATGACATGTGACATGAAGTCTCATGACTCCCTTTTGTGTGTGAAAAGTTATGAAAAAATAGTGAAAAGTCAGGGAAAAAAGACATATCATGTTATAAGTCATGTCAGAATCATATCATATCATAACAGTTCCAGTTCTTCAGAAAGGAGCCACTTGGCATGATCAAGATCTAATTTGTCAGCATGCTCCTGTGTAAAATGTTCTTTGAGAATGATGTTGAAAGAGTGAAATGGTAAGGTAGGTAGCTTAAAAAGCAGGTCAGGAGGTAGGTGTCAGACAACCCAAAATTTCTTTGTTATTGGAGCAGGTACTAAGCAAATCTTTTTCATGACTGGTTTGTAAGCAAAACCATGATAGGTGATATTGTACCAGCTGGTGCTGGTAGTGGGGGGCTCCACATCCCACACACCCCAGTAAGATTTAAAAAAATTGTGAAATACAACTATATATAATATATAATAAATATATGTTTAAAAGAATTTTGTAAGTGGTCAAAGCTACCCACAATGTGTTATTGCAAGAAGAAAAATATAATGTTCTTTGGCTAGCAAAATGTATACATGCAGAAAGAGGCTAGGCTCTATATATTGTCAAAAACTGTAGCTATCATAATGAAGTGGACAGAATCACCCATACCATATAAACAAGTACAGGAGCAAATAGGAGAAGTAAGAATTCATGGTAGCCTTTACTGCTTGAAAAGTTGAAAGAACAATTGAGGAAGAATGAGATAATAAAAGGTGGTCTGAAATAGGTGGAGGCATAATCATAGAAACTTCAACATGAAAGGTTCTCCACCATAACTTTATTATAGATAATCAAGTGAGGAAAGAAGATGCTTGAAATTTACCTCAGAGTAGAGCAGAGAATGCTTGAAGTTATGATTTGACATATATGTGACTATATAACTACAGGATATATATAGGAGAGATCCAAGGTGTGAGTGATAGATGCAAAGCACTCTTTCAAGGCCTGGTCAATGTGACTGACAAAGCCACTGGATCAATAAACATCTTGGATCAACAAAGTTGCAGGAATGGTAAAATTACTGGGGTCGAGTTGCTGAGCTGACAGTTGCTGAACTGACAAAGTTGCTGGACTAACAGAATTGCTAGACCAACCAAGTTTCTAAATCAATAAAGTTGCTGGAATGACAGTTGCTGGGCTAACAAAATTGCTGAACTAACAAAATTGCTGGATCAACAAAGTTTCTGGATCAATAAAATTGCTGGACTAACAGTCACTGGACTGACAAAGTTGCTGAATCAATAAAGTTGCTGGACCAATAATTGCTGGAGTGAAAAAATTGCTAAAAAGGATAGTAGATGTTATGATTGCCCCCTTTCTTCCTCTTACTGCTTAATAAGTCCCAATCCAGACATTCTTTTCTTTTCATTGCTGACTATGATACCATGACTCCTCATCCATTTCCATCACATTTCATGCAATTCTATTTACCTTGTCAGTGACTCCATCCATACCTGCCCTGAATCCCTTGTATGTCTATATAAACCCACTGTCTTGTACTTGTATTTCTCAAGCTAGACCTTCCCTTCATGTACCTCAATATACTGGGTCTTTGCTCCATTCCTTGTCTCTTATCTTAGTTCCTTATCAGAAATACCTTGCTCTCTGATACTTCAAAGTGCTCTTTAGGCTATGCTGTTCCAGTGAACCTCTTGCCACCCAGAGATGTTATATTGTTGAGCCTGAGCAAGCAGAAAGCCTTGTTCTTGTAGAGTGGCTTTCTCCACTCTCCTTTGTCCTTAGTACTCTAGACCCTCTTTAGAGGCCACACCTGTTCTTTACCCAAGGCAGTCATAACAAAAGGTCTAGCTTTCTCTGTTGGCTACCACCTGGTAAGCCACCATTACTTCCAGGCCCCCCATTGACACTCATTGGTGCTCTCATCCCAACGACCCCTCTGACTCTGAGTTGCTTTCACATGACTGGACCCCTTCTGATGAAGATGACTTCCTACCCACCAAGGAGGATACCAAAGTTGCTCTTGACCTAGCCCATTGCCTCTTCCACTCTGAATCCATTCCCCAGGTGCTGACCCCTCCATCACCAACACCTGTGCCACAATCTGGGAGAATTTTCTTTCATAGTAACCCTCTAGATCTATCTAAATCACAGGAAGTCATCCAAGCATATAAAGCTATGTCTTCTTCCAAGCCCATGGAGCTCAAGCTTAACCCCCCTATGCCCTTTGATGGCAATACTGCCAACTCTGAAGACTGGTTGGACATTGTCTCAACCTACCTCCTAGTCAACTCTGACATTTACCACACTGATGACAAGAAGGTTGCCTTTGCTCTCTCATTCATGACCCTCAGGTCTGCCCAAGTTTGGGCCAAAACCTTTTGAAGAAAGGCAGTCATTGAGGAGACTTTGGAAAATGGACTGACTTTGTTGAGGAGTTCAGGAAATCTTTTATTCAGGAAGACAAAGCAGCTGATTCCCTGGCCTGGTTGTCTTCTGCCCACATAATCAAGGACAAGAAAGGACAGTGGACCCCTTTCATTGTAGACTTCAATGCTGAGTTTTAAGGCTATGCTGCAAGACTCTCAGCCACCAATGTTATCCTTATCTCATTTTACTAGTTGTCTATCACTCCCCCCTTCAGTTTCCAGATTCTCCATATGGAGAACGTTCCAGATAAAATATAAGGATGGTATAAGCAAGCCATCTCCTTCCAGAAACAATGGAAAAGAATAACCCTAGTTACCAATGCATGAAAGGGTAAAACTAACCCATCATATGCCTATGCCACCCCCATGCACTTGAGACGTCCTTGAGACCCTGATGCCATGGACATCAATACTGTATCCATCCCTCACCCCCAGAAGCTAACTTCTGAAGAAAGAAACACTATCATAAGAAGAATATTTGCTTTAAATGCCAGAAACCTGAATATTCAGTGTTGAACTGCAATGCCACCTTTGAGAACACCCCCAGATCTTCCATCAAGAAGATGAAGAAGAAGGACCCAAAGATCTCCCCATGTCGAAAGAATGTGAGAAAGGTGATGAAGAAGTGGTTGGGAGGACAACCCAATTTTTTTCCAAGGATTTTTAGAATGGAGGCCAGCCTTGACTAGAGATCTGCATGGATACTTGATATCCATGGTGAGTCATGGATATGGATATGTATGGGTATGGATACGGGTTGTGAATTGCCTATCCATCAACCCATGACCCTTACCTGTGGATACCTGTACTGTGTACATGCCTGTGGGTTATCTCTAATTTTAACGTAATTATGTATGACCTGAATATCTCTGTGAGATGAATCTTCACCACTCAAACTTTAATTCCTGAATTGAACTCAATTTTAATTCTGCATCACCCAGAGAATTCAATCTGATCTATACAAACACTGGGCCTGATGAAAACAATGGGAATTATCTACTACAAATAGTAAGTAATGTGGAGAGCAGTGTTGTGCAAGGCCTGGCCTGAAGCCCCAAGCCAAGCTGAGCCTGTCTAGGCCAGGCTTTCTGACATGACTTGTGGGGTTCAGTTTGGCTTCAACATTCAACAGGCCATGGGGTGGGACTGAGGCCAGGGCTTTGCAGGTCATGAGCTGTATCATTGGGGAACTACGTGAGTACACCCATGGGCATGTGTGATTGAGAGTGGGGTGGCATGAGATGACTCTGATAATGATGACAACAATGATGGCACAACAATCGCACTGTAGTGATCATTGTGTTGTCATCATTGTCATCATAATGGTGTGAGGGGGGGGAGGGGGGGGCATGAGGGGGGTGGAGGTCAACAGTGTGAGAGCATGTGGGCATGAAGGTGAGTGAGGTGGACAATGGCACGATGGGGAGAGGTCGAGGTCAAGGGTGCAAGGGTGTGAGGTCAAGGTCAATGGCAAGAGCATGAAGTGGACAATGGCGTGATGGTGAGAGGGAGAGGACAACAGTGTGACAGCGGAATGGCAGGGGTGAGGAGGGCATGCAGGAATAAAGGGGCTGTAGTTCCAGCTGTCCTGTCATTATTGTGCTGTTCATCCTGTCACAGCCATGGCCAAAGTCATGTTGCCATCACAACCCCAACAATGATGGTTATGACACCTGGTCAGCCATGGATAGATGTGCTATAGGTACCTGAGCACAAACACATACCTGTACCCATATCCACATTGCAGGTATGTGTTTTTTGCAGGTATGGGTATGGGTATGAGCTCAGATACCTGTGGGTTTACCCATGCTGATCTCTAGCCTTGACATCTATCATCTCCTATCCCATATGTGCACCTGTAACTCTTGTATGATGAAGTCTATGCAGATCCCCATTGAACTCATCAGACTGTCACATATGCTCAAAACTATTGAGTCTCCTGCCCTAATCAACAGTGGCACAGACATTAACCGCGTTAACTGGGGGTTTGTTAAGAAGAACAGACTCCCCACATCTCAACTGGAGAAACCATTCCAAGTCTGCAACCTTGACATGACATCTAATAAGAAAGGCAAGGTGTTGTTTTCCACCACCCTCTTTGTCAACATTGAATGAATTGCTAAGAAGGTCCTCTTCTACATCATGGATTGTAGATAACAGAATGTCATTCTAGGATTGCCTTGGCTGAAGGTGGTCAACTCCCTCATCAACTGGTCTGAACAGACCTGCACCATCTCTGAGTCACTTGATGAGTTGAAAGACTTGTACCAAGTTCACATTGCTGACCTCAAACTGCATGACAAGTTTTACCCCACTGCTGCCTTCAAAGAAACCATCGTTCATTGAGTCTATGACAAAAGGCTCTTTGACTACCTCTGGAAGACTGAAGAGTCTGACCATATCACCATTGACAAATGATATGCTGACCTCCATCATGTAGCCCATTTTGAAACCCATTTTGCCCCCTGTGGCAGCCTCCGACATAAGAGGTTTGTCAACAGGGTCACTACTGCCACTGAACTTGTGGTTGCAGCTGAGGATGCCAAGCCCAAGACCATTTTACCAGAATATGCCAAATTTGTGGATGTCTTCATGAAGAAAGCATCTGACCATGTTCCTGTATCATGACCCTATGATCACAAGATCCACCTTGATGATTTCTTTATTCTCAAAGTTGGTAAAGTCTACCCATTGTCCTCAGATGAGAGAAAAGCCATCCAGGACTTTATCCAGGAAAATCTTGACTGCAGAATGATCCACCCTTTGAACTTCCCCTAAGCAACACCCTTTTTCTTCATCAAAAAGAAGGACAGCAAACTCCACCCATGCCAAGACTATTACTACCTGAATGAGCATACTGTTCAGGATGCATATCCCCTCCTTCTAGCCTCTGATCTCATTGAGAAGTTGAAAGACATGAAGGTCTTCACTAAGTTTGATGTCCATTGGGGATACAACAACATCAGAATTAAAGATGGTGACCAATGGAAAGCTGCCTTCATTATGCACAAAGGCCTGTTTGAACCACTTGTTATGTTCTTTGGGCTCATGAATTCCCCCACTATGTTCCAACAATTCACAAATGATTTGTTTAGAGACATAATTGCTGAAGGATGGCTTGTCATCTACATGGATGACCTCCTTATTTTCTTCCCAGAACCTAAGCTCCACAAGGAGTGAACCAAGCACGTTCTACAAAGGATGCAAGAACTTGACCTGCACTTCAAGCTCAAAAAGTGCACCTTTGCTGCCTCTGAGGTAGAATACCTTGGAATAATTGTTAAGCTCAAACAGATCACCATGAATGGTCAAGCTTGATGGGATTGCTGCTTGGCCAATGCCTACAAAGGTCAAAGATGTCTACTCTTTCCTCGGATTTGCCAATTTCTACTGGTAATTCATTCACAACTACTCCTCTGTTACCCATCTCCTTATAGATCTTATAAAGAAGAATCTTGCATGGGGTTGGACCTCCACCTACCAAAAGTCCTTCGATGAATTGAAGGCACTCTTCCTTTTAAAACCAGTCCTTCATCTCCCTGACACATCCTGACCCTGTATCATCATGACTGATGTGTTGAAGTATGCCACTGGAGTGATCCTCCTCCGGACTGATGCCAATGGAGACTGGCACCCCTGCTCCTATCTTTCACAGTCCTTCTCCCCTGCTGAGACGAACTATGACATCTATGATCATGAACTCCTTGTGATTTCTTAGCTCTGAAAGCCTGGAGACATTACCTCTCTGGCTTCTCCTTCTCCATCCAAGCATTTGCAGATTACAAGAACCTGACGCACTTCTGTCAGCCCCAGAATCTGAACCACTGGCAAGCTTACTGGCTCCTTGATCTCACTGACTTTGACCTAAAGATGGTCCATGTCCCTGGTTCCCAACTCACTGTTCCTGACACACTCTCCTGCCATCCAGACCTCATCATAGATGAAGAAGACAATGCAAGAATGACCCTGCTCCCTGACATCCTCTTAATCAACCTCATTGACTCCTTCCTCAAAGGCAAAATTGCCTCCTCCTCATTCTCTGACCCTCTCATTCTCCAGGCTCTCCAAGCATTACAAGGAGAGGTCCCCACCTTTTGCTCCCACCTATTCAATTGGTCATATACTGATGGAGTTTTGTCATATAAAGGACATATCTATATTTCCCCCACAGATAACCTCTGTCATGAGGTACTCACTCATTGCCATGATCATGAGACTGCAAGACACCCTGGCTATTTAAAAACCTGACAACTCGTCTCCACTGAGTTTTGGTGGCCAGGATTGGCCCAATTCATCCAGAGATACATAGAAGACTGTGCTGTTTGCCAGCAAAATAAGGCAAACAACCATTCCACAGTTCTCCCACTGACACTGATTAAATCCTCATGTATGCATCCATTCCAGCAGATCTTATGTGATCTCATCACAGATCTCCCCTCTTCCTCTGGCTTCGATTCCCTGTTGGTTGTGATCAACCACAGGCTTACTAAGGGGATAATTCTCTGCCCCACTAAGAAAACTATCACTGCCAAGGGTGTCACAACTCTCTTCTTCCACAAGGTCTTTCTTCATTTTGGTCTTTATGATAAGATCATCTCTGATTTAGGCTCATAGTTCACCTCTTTCTTTGCAAAAGAGCTAGGTCATCTCTTGAATTACAATCTTTCTGGTGAGACTGAATGTGTCAACCAGGAAGTTGAGATGTATCTCTATATTTTCTGTGGCACAAACCCTGGTTCATGGTTGGACTAGATTACCCACACTGAATTTGCACACAATCACCACCCCCACTCTGTTTGTTATCACCAAGTCACCATTTTATCTCATGATGGGCTATGAACTCCATGCCCTACCTACTGTCCTCCCCAATTCCAGTCTCTCTGCCATTGACCTTCATCTGAAATCCTTGTCTGCAATGAGGGGCAAAGCCCTCACAGCCCACAAACTTGCATGTCAATTCATGGCATCATGAAACAAATGGTCTTTCACTCCATTCTCCAAAGGAGACAAATTTTGACTCGAAGCCAAAAACCTCTGTCACTCTATTGTGAACCTGAAATTCATACCCAAATGGAAAGGACCCTTCATGATGTAGGAAACCAGAGTTCCCTACAGTGATATCCGGAGTTTTCCCACGGTCCGATAGCCCCTATCCAGCGCTCCTATCAAACCCGAGATCATTCTGCTGCCATTTGTCCCAACCCGAGTCAAACTAGTGGAAGTTCAAAGGTCAGTTTTGAACCCAATGTCTGGACCCGAGTTCCTGCACACCGTTCCCGGTGTTCCCATGCTCTGTGTTCAGTCGGTTTTTTGCCTTTCTTATGTTTCCTTTACTGTACTTCATTCAGGTATGCCCAGATTACACTTTTGTACCTAGGACTTTGTCCCTAGACAGTGTGCAAGTTACCACCACCATTCCTAAGCCTCTAAGTCCGGTTTCCTCAGCCCTTTCCTACATTTCCCTTCAAGTTTCCCTCAAGTCCTGCAACTATAGTTGGTTTCCTAACCCTACCGAATGGGAAAAAGCCAGACTCGAGTTTTCCAGTGTCCTGTGGACGATTAGTGAGCCTTTCCTATAGTCCTTTTCCCTTTCTTTGCAATCCCCTTGGGTCGAGATATACATACACTCACACCCCTATTTCTTGCATAGGACTACACTCCAGAGTCCTTTTGCTACTTTACAACGATTATGAAGGTACTATCCCTGATCACACATCAACTCTGTCTTCCACAGGCATGGAAGATCCACCCCATGTTTCACACTTCCCTTCTTTTTCCGTATAGAGAACACACTGTCCACAGCAAGAATTTCCCAAGATCTCCACTGGAACTTGTAGAGGGTGAGGAAGAGTATGAAATAGAAAGAATTTTGAAATACTGCAGTGTGCCATCTTCATGTACATTTCTAATCCATTGAAAGGAATATTTGGCTGAAGAAGACTCCTGAATCCCAGAATAAAATTTGAAACATTCCCAGTCCACCCTGGATAGTTATAAAAAACATCATCTCCTCACCTTCCCCTCTCACACTTCCTCAGAAAAGACCATCACTTGAAACAAAAACTGCCCTCAGAAATAAACAAAGTCATGTTCTCATCTCCCACCACTGTTTCTTCCACTTTTGTAGATACAATTTCCTCTCTGTCCTCCATCCCTCCTAGCACTATAGAGCCTTCCTCCACAGTAGCCATCCCTGGATGGACCACCATGTATTTCTCTAATGGGACATCTGTTCAAGTTATCTCTCACACCAATGTGCCCACCTGGCACCATTCCTAGTTTGGGAACACTGTGATTACCCCAGTCCCCACCTTTGTCTTACCAGCCATCACAGCCATTTTCCCTTGCCCAGTGACCTCAGTCACCATCCCATCCTTCACCCACAACCTCTGTTAGAAGCTCCCTAGCAATGACTACTGATGACTGATGACCAAGAAACTAGTCAACTCACACCTCTCTGCTGCCATCTCCTCTCACCTTGACATCATCTTCTCCCTATATACACTCTATCACAGTTTCCTCCAGAATCAATGTCTCCATCTGATGGCTGAAGACCTCACCCCAGGCATCACTGACTGTGCTGCCTTTCACATTGGCTGATGTCTCAGAGACATCCAAGAAGAGATATGAGGGCTGCTCCTCATGATGATGCATCAGTCGGAGATGAAAGAGTTTCTAGCAGACATAGATTGTTATCTCCAGGACCTTGCTGAGTCCCAACTCCCCTGCACCCCTTTCGCATTGTCTGAACCATTAAATCCTGCAGAGCTTGCCACTGTTGAATGCACCAAAGCCCACTGGACTGGAAATGAAGGTGCTACCCCCCTTTGCTCATCACACCCCCACTACTATGAGATCTGCCATTTCCATCACTGACTGGGGCATCAATGCATCTTCTGCCCTGAGTACGAGTGCCCCATCTGCCACAACTTTGCCTCTGGACATGCACAGATGTGCTGCCCCTTTTGCCAGTGCCAACTAACCCCTCCCTCATCAAGCTTGCCACTGTCATTGCACAGCTTGAGAGGCTTATCACCTAGGCATTACAGTGCAGGCCAAGCTCCTGGCACTTGTCCCCCTCATGCCAGACATGGCACCTTTGGCCAGCCTGTTTCAGTTCCCCCACCTGGACAATCTGCTTCCCTCCATCATCTCCCATCTGAAGAATATACCATGGAAGGCATGGCCAACATAACTGGCTCCCCTGGAGGTGGGCATTACATTGATATCTACTCCTTCATCATTGTCTCGGACATACTAAGGGGGTAATGTTATGATTGCCTCCTTTCTTCCTCTTACCACTTATATACAAGTTCCAATTCAGATGTTCTTTTCTTTTCATCACTGACTATGATACCATGACTCCTCATCTGTTTCCATCTTGCCTCATCAGTGACTCCATCCATACCTGCCCTGAATCCCTTGTACATCTATATAAACCCACTGTCTTGTACTTGTATTTTCCAAGCCAGACCTCCCCTTTGTGTACCTCAATACACTGGGTCTTTGCTTCATTCCTTGTTCCTCATCTTAGTCTCTTATTGGAAATACCTTGCTCTTTGAGACTTCATAGTGCTCTTGAGGCTATTGCCACCCATAGATGTTAGATTTTTGGGAGGTCTTCTCTTTGATGTTAGATTGTTGAGACTGAGCAAGCAGAAAGCCTTGTTCTCCCAGAACCCTCACTCCTTTTTCTTGTAGAGTGGCTTGCCCCACTCTCCTTTGTCCTTAGCACTCTAGACCCTCTTTAGGCGCTATGCCTGTTCTCTACCCAAGGCAGTCATAACAGTATAGCAACATGTAATAACAATAATATGCACACTTTTCTAACATCACTAACACCTGCAAGCAAGCAGAGAGCAGAAATGCTCATGTTAAAGGCGTGGTTAAAATGAAAATGATGGTGTATGTTTCAATGTTTAGGATTACAGCTTGGTGATTGATGTTTATTCATTTTATCTGTGCATTTACACCCTCTAATAACTCACAAATGGTTTCTACAGGGCTGCAAAAGAAGTGTTTGACTGCAATTGCTCAAGTGTATCTTAACTGAGACTCTAAAGTAGCAGCCCTGTATGAGGATTGGCAATCTTATTCCAAGTAATGTATGTATTATATTGTATCACTTGAGAAGGCTTGAATCATTGTTAGGTCATGTTGGCTATAGTGTACAAAAGCCAGACAATTTGATGTCCAGTGACCTGTTAAAAACATCAAACATGTTGGGACAACTCAGTGTAGACATAGGTATAAACAAATACTGCCTTGTAAAAAGGCAAAAAATTTCACAAAAAATTTACAATCTATTGAAAAGATTTATCTGTCAGCAGAATCATCTCTTTGAAAGGGAAAGAATAAGTTGGGCAAATTTATTCAAAACAACAAGGATGTGTATGACCTGCTATTATATAATTAGGATAAATTTTATACTCTATTACTACTATACAGTCAAAAAATGTTTTAGAACATGTATGAAAGATATAATGGAAAAGCACTAGTCTCATAGGCTGCCAGTATCAACATATTCTAAGTACATTTTTTCACTATGTAGTAGTGACATAGTCTAAAAAGTTATTCTGAATATACAGTTTAATATATTAGCAAAAATACCCATTCTTATTGTTCTGAATAAATTTATCCAATATATTCTTCCTCTTTGAGAGAGATAAGTTCTGTCAAAGTAAATATGCAATATGTTGTACACTATTCAATGCAATTTTCCTTTTTCCATGGTGAAATTTGTTTATAGCTGTGTCTACACAAAGTTGTCCAGGCATATCTAAGGTGTAAATCACAAAATGGGCTTTTTTTCTGATTGCTTGAACTTTTTTTTTGAGTTACATGAAGTACTACAATGCTTTGGTAATAGGTACTACTAAATACAGTATTCCATGTGTAGTTACCGTCATGTGAACACATAGTTAAGGCAAGTGGTGATAGGGAGGATTAGCTTTCATAATGCACAGCCACCTTTTTCAGTGCAGGTTCATCTTTTAAATGAATAAATAGACTTCAGGACAGTCAATATATTAGTCTGGTGAAAGGGTGAAACAGGTAGATGATGTGTAATCATAAACAAGGAAGTGATGAAAGAATGGCCCAGTGAGAAGACAGAATAGCTGAGAAAACATGAAAGAAGACATAAAATCATAAATATATGCATGCAGGTGCTTAACTGTCTCTTTTTAGGTTGAAATCAAGTCATTGAAGTCTACCTGTAGATCTGATTGAGGGACAGTCTAGTAGTTAGTACAGGTGATACCCTTTCAGCACTTAGGAAAACCCAAAAATCATGGTCAGATTGGGAGCTCGCCCTTCTTCTCAGTATTCGAATCACAGAGGGTGATGTTCTGCACTCCATCTGGAAAGTTATCAGTGGTCATGCTCATGAGACAATGGAAGGGGCATCTGAGGTTGAAGTTGGCTCACTCTATGACTTGAACCTATAGGGATATGTTACCAGGTCTGAAACTAAGCTGAAGGTTTTTGAGTACTCCTAGGGTGGAGTCAGTGTGGATATTGATGGATTTCATCATTATGATGTGGTTGGACTGAAGAAGGAGTCTGAGTTCTTTCCAGACTCTCTTGAGCATTGTAACAGCTGTGGATCCAGAATCTAAAACACATGTTAATGTCTACTCAGTACATATGAATTTGGCTTTCAGGGCATGAAGGAGAAAATTGTGGTGAGTGAGCATGAGGCTGTCTTCATTTCAGATGATATGTTTATCATATTCTGTGTTGACTCTCCCTGGGTTCCTCCCAGCTAGCTCACTGACATGGATAATGCTGGTAGTAGTCATTGAGATCTGCTTAGTGATGGTGGTGTCCTTGAATTTTCAGCAGAAATCTGGCATGACAGCAAATAGGTCTTTCATCAGAACTGAGACTACAGTTTCAAGAACTTGATCCAGGACATGCTTCAGAGCCATGTGGAAAAGAATATCTGTACTGCGCTGAAAGAGAAGAGAATGGGAAGAAAGAAGGCTGATTAGTGTTGAAGCTTCAAAGAGGAGGCATACTAGATGCAGTAACTTCTTCTGAGTTGAACTTGGATGAAGGGGGGTGAATGAGGTGCTTGCAGAAGGAGTGGGTAAGGCTGACTTGCAGGTTTGTTGAATGTTGAGGGTCTCAATCTCTTCTGACACGCTGGAATCTCTCAGGTCACATTTCTTCATTGTTTTCCAAGGGGGAGCTGTGCCACCATTAAAGCAGACCTGCTTTCCAGCCTTCTCATCTTTAGCTCTGTCAGCTCGGAAGTTGGCCCATGCTTGGACAATGTACAGGTGAAATTCAGGGTCAATGACTTCAATGAAATCATGCACCTCCCTATCACTACTATTGATGGTAGAGAGAAATGCAGAGGAATTTATGTTGAGGGTGACATCAATAGATTCCTCCAGATATGTGACTGAGAAAAGCTTAGCAGCTGTATGTCTCTACCAGACCCAGGTTGGGCACTGCAGGCAATACTGATGGTAAGAGCTGTAATGGTAGAACACTCACTCTTGACACACTCAACACAACCTCTAATACTAAAGCAACCAGGAATGCAGGGAATGTGGGACCCATCTGGCATGTATAGGCAACCATTTCATTCTCCAATACATCTGCAAGTCTAGAGAAACTCCTGGGCCCTCTGGGTGAAGTGCTTGAGCTTGTTGCAAAATCCACACAACAGATTGTGAGTCCTGTTGATATTAGCAGAAGTGGTATACTCAGTCTTAACTTCTGTGGCATCTGATGCTGACATATAGATGTGGGTTTTCAGGGCTGTTGATGGACTAGAAATGGCAGTGATGGGAATGGAAAGCATACCAAACAATTCTGGCATGGTAGAATAGAAAGTGGAGCTGGTAAGGAGGAACTTAGTGGTAGTGAGGTTATCCTCCATAAGATATGTATCTTTGAAAGGCAGGTCCAGCTTCATGATTGCCAGCCAGTCTCAAATATTTGCTTCCACCTCCAGGAAAAATCCATATAGAAAGAATGCTTCATGATCTATTTTGGATAACTTATGCTTGGGGATGAGGTGGGAAGCAATCTTTCTGAACATCCTCCTATACTCCCCTAAATGCTTCTGATTTCTCACTGATTTGGAGTGATATTTCTGCACGAGATATTGGGGGTCAGCATTACAGTAGCAGGTATCACCTTCACATCCTGGGCACATGTCTTTGACAGCAGAGATAAACTTGTTCCAGTTGTGTTTCCTGGCTTCATTGAGTGTTTTTCACAGCTCAGCTTCTTTGAGATCCATGCAATGAATGGCATACTTAATTTTCTCAGCTGCCATAATACCAGTGGCACCTTCAAGAAGTTTGACATCTTCTAAAAAGCAGAGGAGCTGAACAGGTGTCTCATGGAAATTGGAAGGATTTTGATTCCTGCAGAGGGGCACATAGATAGGGTTAGCCATTTGTGTAGGATGGTTGTTGAGTGAGATGGGAGTAGAATTGTATAAAGAAGTATTTCTTTAGTTTTAGTTTGGTGTCATAGCAGAAAGTTTTCTGGAGAATGGTGGTGAGGTAGGGTGATGGGATTTTGGGCTGTCTTGTTGGAAACAGTCTGACAGGATTTCAGAGGAAAGAGATGACTTTGTGTGATCCTTAATTCCAAAGAAGGATCCTGGTATCATTCCAGGTAGATATGACATTGCTTGCAGATGGATAAGAATAGGATGTTTCAGGCTGATGGTGACTTTTTAAGAACCTTTAGGGACAGAGGTGGTTGAAGAGTGAAGCTTTGCTTGGGCTGATCTGCTTGGCTAAGATCAATTGAAGCAAGAAAATAAGATTTGTAGAAAATGTATCAGACAATGTATCAACTAATGGATTGCAGTGTTAAGGGACCATCAGGGCTTTCCAGAGAGTTATGGGCAACAGGAATGACAAAGGACTCTTGCATAAGGTCTAGATTTGGATTTGAGAAAGAAAAATTTTGAACTGTGCTTGTTGAGGGTTGGGTCTAAAGATTTTCCTGAAAGTCTCTCTTGAATTCCTTGCAGTGGGCTCCAGTTGTAAAGATGCTAGAAAGTAGGGTTTCTAATGATGGAAGTATGGGTTACGAGCAGGTCTACTTGACCCAAAAGGGATACAAGAGACTAGAAGAAGGAAAAAGACCAATAACCATTTACTATAGAGCTGGAAAACATGAGTCCGGGTCTCCCTGTTCAGTATGGCTGAGCTCCAACTTTTGAATTCAGGTTGAAGTGCTGAACTTGACTCGACTCGGCTTGGGATGGGGGTGAAATTCACTGTTTCAATACTTAGAAAGACTGAACTTGTGATCAAGAGGAAGTAGAATTTTATGTAGATCAAAGTCTGAGATACAAAGTTTATAGTCTGGGAAAACCTGAGACTTCATACATATCAAGACAGTGAGGCAAGTAGATACAAAGATAGGATGCCATAATGACAGCAACGGTATGTAGCACAACAACAGGAAACATGGCTAAGCATAATGGACCTGGGGGTGAACCTATGGCCGCTTCAAAGTGAAACTGATACAAAAGAGACAAAATGGAACCCACACACTCAGATCCAGAGAACTTGGGTTAAATGGATGGGATGAGTTGGACATACAACAGTCAGATTGACCTTCAACTTGCTCAGAAACAAGATCTGCAATGTGATAAGTGCTGAAATATTGACAAAAGAGAGTTTTACACATTAGGGAATACCAGTCTCCCACACTGGAGATTGAAAAGGATGAACAGATATGTACAAATAGGAAAGACCAGACAATAATTGGACATGGATTGGACATGAATTGGACATGGATGCTTGAACAGACTCAAATATGACATAGAGAATGTCAAAAATATGTAGACAGATCAGATATCAACCTAAGGAGAAATGGCTCCTTACACAATGCCTCGAAGTCCTGGAGCCACTACCTCTCTGGATTCTCCATTTCCACCCAGGTCTTCACTGACCACAAGAACCTGACTTACTTTCACCAACTCCAGAACTTGAATTGCCAACAAGCCCATTATTAGCTTCAGACCTCAATGATTTTGACCTCAAAATGATTCATGTCCTGGACTTGAAGTTTGCTGCTTCCACACACTCTTTCACTGCTACAATCTCACAACTAAGGATGCCAATAGCCAGGGAACCACCCTGTTATCCATCTTACCCTTGGTGAACCTCATCAACTCTACTCTCACAGGTAAGTTGGTCTCTTGCTCCTCCTCCAATCCCCTAATCCTCCAGGGTATGCAAGCCCTTGCTGTGAATGTCTCCCCCACCTTCTTATCATACCTCTCTGATTGGTTCTTCATAAATAGCATCCTCTTGTTCAAAGGACACATCTATGTACCCCCCTCTGACAACATTTGCCATGAAATCCTTTATCACCACCATGATCATGACTCTGCTTGCCACTCTGGCCACCTTACAACCTTGCAGCTCACCTCCTTGAAAAATTTGTGGCCTGAAATTGCTCACTTTTTCAGGAAGTATGTCAAAGGTTGTGTCACCTGTCAGCAGAACAATGCCAATACTCACTCTTTCAACTCACCATTGTCTCCAATCCATTCTATCTGCATCCACTCCTTCTAGATGGTCTTCTGTGACTTGATCACCCACTTTCTGGTCTTCTCTGGTTTTGATTCCCTTTAAGTCATGGTTAACCATTGGCTTACAAAGGGGATAATTCATTTCCCCACCCAGAAAACCATTACTGCAGAAGGTGTTGCTGCCCTCTTTTTTCACAAGGTCTACCTTTATTTTGATCTCTATGACAAGATCATCTCTGATAGAGGAAACCAAATGTGTAAACTAAGAAGTAGGGACCTATCTGTGGATCTTCTGCAGTTTCAACTCCAGTTTCTGGGCTGATAAAATTACATACCCTGAATTTGCCCACAATCACTGCCTTCATTATAACACTACCCAATCTCTGTTCCTTCTGACTCTAACCTTCTGGCCATCAAATCTCATCTGAGATTCCTCACTACTGCTTGAGACAAAGCCTGTGCAGCACATGAACTTGCTTTCCAGGTCATGGAATCTTGAAATGAACACTTGTTTACACCCTTTTCCAAAGGAGACAAGGTCTGGCTGGAAGCCAAAAAAATCTGCTGCACTCTCCCCAATTCAAATTCCATGCTGAAGTACAAAGGACCTTTTACCATTGTCAAGGTACTATCTTTGATCACATATCAACTTCAACTCCCACAGACCTGGAAATACATCCAGTCTTTCACACATTCCTGTTATTTCCCTATCACAAAAACTCTATTTATGAATATGTGAAATCCCATCTTTCCACATGTTCTTGATCTGATGGAAAGGATATTCAGCCAAGAACTACATTTTTCACAGTGATATTCCGACCTTCCTAGTCATCTCTAGTCACTATCCTGCACTTTAATCAATCCAAGACCGCTCTGCACTGCCATTCATCCTGATCCAAGTCCATCTGGTAGTTGTCTGTAGGTCAGTTTTTGATCCATCTACAATTTTTTTCTTCAATCCATTTCAGTTCAACATTTCAGACCCAGATTCACACACATCAAATACCTATACAGTTCACTAGATACCAGATTCCCATGCACTGGATCACTTTCTCACACACTAGATCCATTTTTTTCCTGTTGGTTTACTTTGTTTTTGATATACCTTTACCATACATTGTCAGAGATGTGTGAAGTATCCTACCACCACCACCATCATCATGCAATTCATTCACTACCTATTCCAAGCCTGCAGTCCAGTTTCCCTCCATCTCCTTCACTTCAGTCCAAGTCCTGCAACTCTCATAGTTGGTTTCATAGCCCTATCAAATGGGGGATTCCAGACTCTTGTTTTCCCACATCCTGTGGACATTCACTCAGCCATCATTACAGTTTTTTTCCTGTTCATTTTCTCTCTTTGCAATCCCCTTGGTCAAGCACTACACTCGCACCCTACATTCATTGCTTAAAACTTTATTCTGAGGTCTTTAGCTGTTTCACATTGCCACTTCATGTCCCAAGCATACACTAAAAACTACTGTTGTCATGTTCTAGACCCACCCCTCACTGTCTCCATTGACATGCACCTTGACATCAGTTCTCTCATGTATCTTCTTGTCTGCCTCATCTTGGGTATTCAATGCATTTACTTCTTAGAATCTCATGATGCTACTTGGGAATTGCTATCCCCCACCTCAACACTGTACAACAGGTTCACACATCTTCACTCCCACCTCTTTAGTAAACTAAATGCTCACACTCATCAGATTGACATTGGAGAGTTCTTAGAGAATCTCAATTGTTATCTCAGGCAAACCACAGATAAACAAGGGATTGCCCATGCCCTTCATTGCATTGACCCTACTTTTATCAACTCTACTACCCTTGACACAAACACCACTTGAACCCCTTCAATATTCAGTTCCTTCATTAATGACAAAACCCTTCAAGCCATCAAACGAATTGAGTCCTGGTGAATCAAAGGGCATGGATATGCCATATTATGATCCTCATATTTCTGTTACAATGGATTCTTCTTTCAATGCTATTTCCTCATGCTTGTCTGTGTTGGCTTCCTCTTATATCAATGCCCCCACACCTTAGATGGCACTGAAGAGAGAAAGACCAACCCAGATTGCTGTGCATCTCTGAATTCAGAGACTAACAGGTCAGTAGTCCAAAGAAAGCAAATAAATGATAGATTTGTCCCGGACGAAATTGCAGGGTAGAAAAACATAGAAGAAAAACCACAGAGATTACAGGAGGCAAAGGATAATCTATCTAGAAGATCTCCTGATTCTTCACAGAAAGAGTTGAGAAGGAAGACAACCACAGACATGGCCAGATTTACAATGAAGGTAATGAACAGAACTCAAGACTGAATAATGGAATGATAGAATTCAATATTGTGCTCCATGTGAAATGCAACTTTTATAGTCTGAGCACACCCAAGACTCTAAATACATGTAAAGAATATAACCAGATTGAAAATCAGATTGTTGCATCAACATATCTGGTAACTGAATCAATGAAACTGGAATGACTGGATGTACATACAAAAGGTTTCAGTTTAGTGAAATGAATGCTTGACTTACCAATGGAAGACAGATGAGGATGAATCAGATCAGATTTGAAACTAAATGATGCAGGATATGACAGATACATATGAGCACAGGAAAATACATTTCTCTACAATGTTATAGTCTTTGACTTTGTGACTTGTGGATTGTCATTGCATAGGCCAAATTTACAGCAAATTGCAAGCAACAAAATGGCATTACAGAGTCTTCTAATCAAGAATTAAGGGCCACTCTAGAAATCAGTACAACAATTTCATCTCAACCTAACGCACAGCACTCCAGAACTGTTCTGGTAGTCCTGATCAACCTCAGTCTTAAGCATTCTGCTGAGGATTGAGAGTGGAAAGATCTCTGTGAACAAATATTTGCAGTTACTGTCTATCATATTGATATTGCTCTTTGATAAGTTGATTCTCCTTCTGAAGGCCCCAATTATTCTGTAGCAGATGAATATGCTTCCAGTTCTGCAAGCTCTTTCTATTTCTTCATTTATAATGTATAAGTCATAGCCATAGATCTATTTCTTGGTAAATTAAGAGCATGAATGAGATGAGGTTGCAAATCATTTCACAGGTTTTTCTTGGTGGCTTCTCATGTGTGATGAGAATTCACAGAAGCAGAGTAAATCAGGGTAATAATAAATGGATATTTGAGTTGAAAACCCATGTGGAAGTAAGCAGTTGTCTGAAAACAAAACAATCACTCTCTATCATCTTGCAAAAGATCACATGCACACCATGCCTCCTTGAATAATTTATAAAGCCAACCATTGAAAGTCCTCAGATTCTCAAAAGAAGTTGAGAAAAATGTGAACTACAGTTCATTTACATCAAGACAAGTTTTACTATTGACCATGGTGAGCAGAAGACACATATACAGTGGCTCAAAAAACTGTCTGGATATTTGTATATTTAGCATTCAATGCAGTAGCCTTCACTAACTATTAATTCTAGCTACATGACCCAAGTGTATTAAATAAAGTAGATACTATAAAGGGATTCAATCAAGAATTGATGAAATGGTAGTCATTTCAAAATCATAATGCATCCAGACAGTTTTTTGACTTTGTAAAAATGATAATATCTAGTACTTGATATGAGCTTCTTCTTTTGCCTTCATAACTGCTGCAATCCTTCTAGGTATACTTTCCATCCATTTCTAACACTCCTCCACAGAAATTCTTTTCCCATAGTTGGTAAATGCCTATAGAAACAGTTTCATAAGCTGAGAGATATCTTTTAAGATAATTTCAGGTATGTTCAATAGGATTGAGATCAGAAGATTGTGCAGGTCAGTCAAGAAGCTTGATAGCTTGTTCCTCAAATCACTTTTGAGCCCCTTTGGAGGTATGTTGGAAATCATTATCCTGTTGGAAAATGATATTATCTTCTGAAATTCCAGATTTCTCCATGCTTTGTAGCAATCATTTCTCCAGAATGGCCACATACTGCTCAGCATCTATCCATCATTCTCACTCAAAACTCCTACTCCATTCCATTCTATGCAGCCCCAAACCATTAATGAACCTTCTTCTAACTTAACTGTACCTTTTCTCTCTTGCAATCAACATTTCACCCTGCATTTTCCACCCATGTTGTTGCCTATTTGAGCCAATCCTGTTGATTTTGATTTTATCTGACCATATAACCCCTTTCCAGTGCTTAACAGTCCAATGCTGATACTTGTAAGCAAAGGCCAGTCTTTTCTTCTTGTGATTTTCAGAGAGAAGGGGTTTCTTTTTCTTTACCATAGCATTAAATGAGGCTTCTTTGAGAGTATTTCTGACTGTTTGAGAGCCAACAGGACCATCAATGATGAAATTGATGAATCAAGCAGCCTGGACACTATTATTTGCCATTTCAGTAATGACAACAGCTCTCTTGTTGGTAGAAGTAAGCTTGAAAGGATGACCTTTTAGAAGTTCAGTATTTTCTGGCTGAAGTTTCTGAAGCATCTCACATACTGTAGACTTACCTAGGCCAGTTTGGGAAGCAATTTTACTGGAGGAGAGATCAAGAGAAAAGAGGGAAATGATGCTGTTTCTCTGAGAGAAAGATAGATTTCATAATGAGGGTGGGAAAATAAACATGGAATAATGGAGTGTATATATGGTGTCAGAAACTGAATTACATAAAAATGACATAATAGAACATTTAACTCATGGATGTGACAATTTTGCAGCATGCTAGGGTTCAATATATATAATCAAAACTCAATGTCAAAAAACTGTCTGAATGCATTATGATTGATTTTGAAATGACTGACATTTCATCAATTCTTAATTAAATATCTTTATTATTTCACCAATGAAAAGCCATTAGTGTCTACTTTATTTCATACACTCAGGTCATGTAGCTAGAATTAATAGTTAGTGAAGGGTATTGCATTTAATGCTAAATATACAAACATCCAGACAGTTTTTTGAGCCACTGTAAAATTATTCTCTGTGGAATGGGTATGCAGCATACATGCATTCAACACCCTTATACTGCTGATGAATCTTCCAGACAGCTTGATCTCTATATCAAACAAAGTGCTTTGAAAAGTCTTAGTACAGATAATTATGAACTCCAGAAGCAATGGGAGTTGGATCTTAATTTGCTTTAAACCAACCCATGAACTTAGTGTTCTTGGCATTTTTGACCACCTCTTTAATATGAGTACAACCATGAAATGGAACAGATTGTCCTCTGGAAAGATGGTTCTTAAGACAATAAGCAGCTGGCTGTTCCTTGTGCATGGAAAACTGTTAAGACTGAATCTCCTCTGCTCAAACTCTCATTGGAGATCGAAGGTCAAAGGGAGCGAATGGCCAGAGGATCATGTCCAGAGAGGTGAAGGCTTGGCACAGGACTTGTGTGTCACACCCATGCACTGTCACAGCCTTCTTGGTCAGAGACACATCGGAGAGAACCAGAGTGAGGTGAGATGAGAGGAGAGGTCTATGATGATATTCAGGCTGAGGCTATCTACATACAGAGTCAGAGTATATATATGGAGGGAGATTGGAGGCTATGTAAATAGGTAAGACAGAGTTGCAGAGGTCATATGCTGGAGCTGTGCTACACAGCATCAGAGGGAACAGAGAAGTGAGACTAAACTAAATGCAGAACAAGAGATATACATAAGGGAATATAAGAGTTGTCCAGAGGAACAGAGTTTGCATGGTGACAGAGAGTGCGCCAGAGGTACAAGCGGAGTTGTATCGGAGTCCAGAGTTGAGTTGAATGGACAGGATATGACAAAAATCAAAGATGTCATGAAATGCTTAATTGACAGAAACATATCTGGCATTAAGGTATTTTAGGAATGAATCTTATCATGACCTTCTGTTTGAATGGTAACACAATCTGGACCTTTATATGTTCATAAAATTCCGCATTGATGTGATAGTCAAACTGGAACCAACAACTTTGAATGGTTTTGCCATTGTCTGGAAAGCATATTCAGGATCTTCATACTTCTTGATAATAGTCTGAAGAGTATAAGGTTTGAGAAAATGTTTCTTGCAAACATTGTTTTCAATGAATATCTGAGGTAAGCAGGGACCATGAAGCATGGATCTGGAGACAGTAGCATGAGATTGAGAATGAAAGTCAGGATCAAGGATTTGTGTAGAAATATGGCATCAATGTGATTCACAGTAAGAAGTTTGTGTTCTTCATCCACAAAGACCAATATGCATGTAAGGCAGACCTATCTTTTGGTACTCTATAGTGTAGTCATAACCAGATACGGTTTCAAAGCAGCCATTGGTAATCTTTTTTTATATAGCAAACCTTGCTGTTTGACATGAAAAACTGTTGCAACCTTCAATGGTGAATGAGATTGATACAGCAGACTGAAAGAAGGTGAAATTAAATACCTGGTAGCAGATTCTAAGTGATTTTTGCCTAGCTTTCAATACCCTGAGTCAAACAATCCTGTGAACCTGAACAGAGGTTGGCACTCAAGTTTTTGTGAGTGTTTACTGCTCTGTTAGGATTTCATTAATCAATGAAAGTACAAGCATCACAGACCAATTGTTGAAAAAGCCTTCCACCCTCAAAAATGTATGGAGGATCAATCTCTGGTTGGTGGATATGATGTCTATAGGCATACCATAATAAATGGGTAACTTGTTTGAATCTATGAGTGTTAGGGCCATGTGGATGAACTCTGGTGTATCTCCGGAACTCTGGAGATATTGATAGGACCTTGGCTTCACCTTATGTGGTGCGCCACTATCTGTCTTGGGGTTGTGGTCCTGTATTTGTCAGAGGATCAGAGGTGTGGAGTTAAGTCGTCTAGACTCAGAGGAGAGTGGAGAGTATCCATTGGAGTTCGGCAGAGAGCTGAGCATCAAGCTGATCGAGGAGAGAGAACATTGAGTACTCAATTCGATATTACAACTGGATAGGTATAGCACAGATGGTACAGAATATATACTATGGAGGAGCATTGTATTTGTAAGAAAGTTATAACAGATGAGTAATGAAACGGAGGTCGGGAAACTAAGAACCAGAGCTGCCCACCAGTTGTGCAGTTCACTGGAGCCGTGCTGCACAGCGACAGGGAAAGGTACAGAGCATGAGATCTAACTAAATAAGGAACAAAGACATAACGTCATATATGTATGGAGGTCCAGAGGAATGGAGATGCATAATGGGTGTCAAAACACTGGAGATAGGAGCGGAGTTGGTGCTCAGAGGACTGGAGTTGTCATGGATATGACAATGAGGGTAGTTGTTTCCAGCAAGAAATGGAATGTCCAAATGCCAGCTTTTCTCTCCATAAAGAAAGAAAGGAATATAATGAAGAGAAAGATAGGAAGGATGTAGATTGCTGGTGTAACACAAGCCACCACCTTGAAGATGTGAAAAACTGTCACAATGAGCTCTGATATTTTGAGAACCAGCACCATGAGTGACAGCAGCTATTTCATCCACAGTAGATAGATTGTATTATCTTGCATCAGTTCTCTGCTGTAAATGTATTCTCATGCCAACATCTATATGTTTCTCTGGAGGTTTGGCCTGAAAGGTATATGTATATCAGTTTACTTGTCAAAGTTGTAGTGAGAAAATACTAACTCTCATAACATCATATTCTTGTTTATAGAGTGAAGCATATGGATTGAGATCTCTCAGGATGGCATGAAGATCCAGCAAAATGACATCATTTAATTGAGGGTACACTAATGAAACAACTCAAAACTAGTACAGGCTCTAGATCACTTTAGAAGTCAAATGAAAGCTGAGTCAATGCCATGGATACTGGTGAAACACAAAGAGGATAAGACTGTCCTTTTCTGGCCAGATTCAGATTATTTATATACTATGTACATATGAATTTGTACATAATGTATGCTAAACTAAGATGTACATACCACTTGTGCATGTATCTAATGTATTTATGATCATATGGAAGCATGTCACAGCACTGTACATGTCTGATGCACAAGGGTATGGAAGAATGAAAGTGTTAAGACCGGATCTCCTCCGCTCAAACTCCGGTTGGAGATCGGAGGTCGAGGGGATTGAATGGCCAGAGATGGCTGGAGGACCGGAGGTCGAGGGGATTGAATGGCCGGAGATGGCCGGAGGACCGGAGGATCACGTCCGGAGGGGTGAAGACTTGGCACAGGACTTGTGTGTCGTGCCCTTGCACTGTCACGGCCTTCTTGGTTGGAGACACATCGGAGAGAACCGGAGAAGTTGAGAGGAGTGATCTAAGGTAATATTCAGGCTAAGGTATCTACATACAGAAGTCAGAGTATATATACGTCGGAGTGACTGCGGATTAGTAACGGAGGGCTATGTAGATAAGTAAGACAGAGGTCGGAGAGTCATATGCCGGAGCTGTGCTACACAGCGTCGGATGGTAAAGAGAGGCGGGACTATACTAAATAGAGAACAAGGGACATATGTAAGAAAATCTAAGATGAGTCCGGAGGAACGGAGTTACATATTTGACAGAGGGTGCGCTGGAGGTACGAGCGGAGTTGTGTTCCGGAGGTTGGAGTTGACGGGATATGACAGAAAGATCATAAATGAATAGATTTGATGGTATGGTATAGGGTGAGATTTATGGGTAATGCATGGAGTGATCTAGGAACGCATATTATGATGTATGGTATGTATAAAAAGTGTTTGCATGGGTTGTGTGTTCATTCCTGTGGTTTATACTACTGTAGTGACATCATAGATGCTATGTTTGAGGTCATATAGTCTAGAATAATGTTTATGCTTTCTAGAGCAGTTGAAATGAATGTGATTTGTGTAGAACATTGATAGATCATGAATTAGCTGACTGTAATACTCATTAGTAGACTACTGAGGATCATAGATGCAGAGCTGAGCATACAAAGGCTGAAGACTAAGTAAGCCATGAATATCAAAGATGGCAGGACATGACCCTTTAACAGCTTGATTATCAACATCAGCACCAACATAATTAAATATCAAATCATTGTTGTATTGATGAATTTTGTTCATAAACTTAGAGTGATCTTGAAGATCATTGAAAAGATTTTGAAGAACATGAGACCATTGCTGTATTTTAGAAAGACTAACTTTGCCTTCCAAGTGATTAAAAGCAGAAGATCTAGAATAGATAAAAATGTGTAGTATCCATATAATTAAAAATGTACCATATTCATACCATCAGAAATGCACAATATTCATATGATCAAAAATATAGAATATATGTATGGTCAAACATGTGTTATACCAATACCATGAAAAAAGTGCAATATTCACATGAATGAAAATGAACAAGATCAATATCATCAAAAGTGTGCAATATTCCTATAATCTAAAATTTTAAATATGGACAAGCAAAGAAAAAGGTGGCTACACATTATGAAAGCTAACTGCTGCTACTACCACCTGCCTCAATTGTGTGTTTACACAATGGTGACTGCATGTGTGAGACGGCTACCATATTACCAAAGTGTAGTTGTGCTTCAAAAAAACAGCCAATTAGAAAAATGTCAATTTCACAAATCAGTGAACATCAAATCCTCTGCCTTTTCCATACCATGGCCAATATAATCAAACAATAGGCTGTGCCTTCCATGAAAGAAGGAACACTCGAGTCATATAATATAACATGTTATTTTGAACAAGCTTGCCAAACCTAATATAGGGCTGCTACTTCATTTCAATTGGAGTACACATAAGTTATTGCAATCAAACCATTCTTCTGCAGCCATGCTGCAACCATCTGTGAGTCATTGGAGGGCATAACTGCAAAAAAGAAAAACAAATCCTAATGGAAAATCTCAGGAAAACTAACTTCATTGCATTGCAATACAACTGAAATATTGTTGCCAAGTCTTTTGTTGCCAATCCGACAATGCAGGTCTTGGTGGAATTTGTGTGTTTCAATTATTTATTGAATTTTGATGTAGGACTATACTTCCACATCCCCATAGCATGCTTAGCATACTGCATGTCAGGCTGAACATAAACAACATCAAATGGGTTCACCACCTGGACATCACCAGCCTTGATTTGCTTCTCCTTTCCTATGGAATATCACTGCAGCACTGACTGTAAGCTGCATTTCAACATGCTTGCTATGAATTTATTTGCTAATATGCTATTTCATAGCAACATTTACCTGGGACTATTGTACAATATTCTGAAATTTCTCAGAATGTGACTGAACATCATAATATACAAAGACTGAAGAAAATATCCTGAAGTACTGGATAATACTTTCCATGATTATAGTCAATGTATGCAAAATCATGATGAACACCATATTGCCTTGAATTGAACACTGTACCTCTCAAATTCAGGTAGCCATATTACATGCACTCCTTTAAGGACATTCAGAAAAATACTAATCACACCCTCATTATTATCCTCATGCTCTCCATTGAATGCAAATGTCTACACCCCAGCCCAGGAAGATACAAATGAGAGGCTGCTCACAAAATCACAGCGCAGAACCTGTGTCCAGAGGTGGTTATTTCTAGATGTTATGAATGCATGCTATGCAGAGCATTATGGAAATGTTGATGGCAAAGTTGAGGTTAAAATGTGAGGATGGGATGGTTGTGGCACAAAGTTGATGTGACAAGGACCATCAATTATATTACTGCTTCACACTGAGCATTACAGTATGAATGCAAATTGAGACATTCATGGTGAGTATTTTGCCTGAGGCTATGTAAATATTACTGTGTTAACAATGCCATGCAGACTACAAAGGAATGAAACAATTTAGTTCACACATCAAAGACTCTGGAGATCAGTGAGAACAATAAGTTTATCTTCTACATTGTAAACTACTTCTGGGTCATTAAGAGGCTTGTGTGTTTCTGCATAGTTTACTATTTAGTCAATTTGATTGAGACCTGATCAAGGTGTTGATTTTATGTGGCTCTATCTCTGGTATTAGGAGGGGGGGAGGATATTCGAGTACTATTCATAAGTCAATTTAATAACTTACACAGTACTATCTCATGTATTCATAAGTGCAGTGGTGGTGACAACCTTGGGTGTCAGTTGACCTTGGATCTGATTGAGTCTTTTCTCAAATTTAATTTGAAATCGTGAAGCATTGCCCCTAGGAATGTTATAATTTGAAATGTTCTAGTGAATTCAAAGATTTCTCAAGCTCCAAGACTAACTCACTGACTTAGAGGCATGATTGACTTTGATAGCCAAAAGGCCAGTGAAACAAGTAGTACTTGCATTGTTATGATTAATATATTTTTCCTCTGACATTAACCAAGCTGACATAGAATATACTTCCTTCTACATGGTAAATAAGAGCCTGTATTGCCAGAGATACATCATTTACACCACTTTTTCTCAACTTCTTATAAGGCTTCATACTTAACATCCAGGCTTTGGCTGGTTAGTGTTATATTGGTGACAACTTCACACCTCTGAGCACCAACTCCACTCATCTCTCCAGTGTTAACTAACTGTTTATACATCTCTGTTGCTTCAGACCTCTGAATATATCCTACATTACTTCTTTGTTTTCTATTTAGTTAGTTTCATGCTGTGTATCTTTTTTCAACCCTGTGCAGCATAGTGCTGGTGAACTGCACAACTGGTGTGCAGCTCTAGTTCATAGATTTCTGACTCCATTTCATTGCTCATCCCTTATGACTGCATTACAAATCTGATGCCCCTCTGTAGTATATATACTGTAGTACCTCCACCATACATACCTTCAGTTATAATATCACATTGAGCACTCAACATACTCTCTTCTTGAGTAGCTTGACACTTGGATCTCTGTTGAACTCTAATTGACATCTCTGCTTTCCTCTGAGTCTAGATGACTCAACCCCAACCCACTGATCCTCTGACAAATATGTTACCACCCACTGAGACTTGAAACAAGGGCACACCACATAGGATAACATCAAGGTCACACAACCCAAGTCCAGAGTTTCAAAGTTGTATAGAAGTTCATCTGCCTGACTCTGACAGTTAGAGAAGTTTGCTGAGCTCATCACATGGCTCTTTTGGAACAGTTGCTCGATTGATATGATTATTATTGTCTGTGACTCAGTTACTTCCCCAAAACTCTTTGCATTACATTTGACCTTTCACTGGCTTTATTTGTTGATTTCTGTGAGGAAGTCTTGTTAGCCATGAAACAAGCTCAGATTAAAATTATATTGGATGCAAAATTTTATATAGTCAGGGTATGGCACATTTTCCCATCTGAGGATATGTGAATATTAAAAATAATTTGTTTTTGAAATTTACATGTTTCTATTTTGATATATCTCTGCTAATTGATATTAGAGAGGTAGGTTGTAAAATGAGAAACTGTAAGATCATTATGCTTTTTCTATTATGATTCTGGCTAAATCCATTGCCAATATTGCATATTTTTCAACACAATATAATGGATGTTACATTAAAATTATACAAGTTGCTACATTGCATTTTGTACATCATGGTTGGATTCTGGCCATATTATCATCTCATTGTGGTTGTGTTGGTAGTCTATCACTGTTGTGTCACTGCTGTCATTATGGCAATTCTAGTGGTTATTGTTGGAGCCATGCAGGTGAACTCCAGTATAACTCCAGAACTCCGGAGCTATTGGTGTAGGACCTTGGAATCAGCTTATGTGGTGCACCACTATCCAAGTCTTGGTGTTGTGGTCCTGTATTTGTGGAGGGCTCAGAGGTGTGAAGATTAGTAGTCTAGACTTGGAGGTGGAAGGAGATATCTGTTAGAGTTTGATGGAGAGCTGAGCATCAAGCTGATCAAGAAGAGAGAACATCGAGTACTCAATTTGATATCATGACTGGAGATATGTACAGCAGAGATGGTACAGTATATATACTATGGAGTGCATTGGATTTGTAACAAGGTCATGATGGATGAGTAATGAAATGGAGGTTGGGGATCTATGAACCAGAGCTGCACACCGGTTGTGCAGTTTGCCGGAGCTGTGCTGCACAGGGATGGAAAAAGGTACAGAGCATGAGATATAACTAAATAAGGAACAGGGAAGTTATGTGAGATATATACAGAGGCCCAGAACTGCAGAGATGCATAATTGATGAGTTAACACTGAAGGTATGAGCAGAGTTGGTGCTTGGAGGACCAGAGTTGTCATGGATATGACAGTTATTATGGAACCATTTTGGTCATGTTGACACTGAGTCCCTAGCCCCATGTCACATTGGATTTATAGTTGAGGGTGTTCCACTTCTGTTGGATTGCCATTGTAAAGCTGAAGAGACTCCATGTGTTATAACTACCTCAGGTAGAGGAAAGATGTGGCCCCTAAAGAGGGTCTAGGGTATTAAGAATGAGGAAGAGTGGGGCAAGCCACTCTACAAGGATGAGATACAGGGGTTCAAGGTGAACAAGATGTTCTGCTTGCTCTTATCTCAACCATTGATTGTCAAAGAGAACTAGACTGCCCTATGATCTGTCATCACAGGGTGGCAAGAGGGTTGTCAAACAGCATAGCCTCAAGAGTGCTATGAAGTCTCTGAGAGCTAAGGAATTCCTGATGGAGGAACTAGGAGTGAGGCTGGGACCCAGTGTATTGAGGGACATAAAGGAGTGGTCTAGCTTAAGAAATACAAGTATAAGACAGTGAGGTTTATATAGAGGTACAGTGGGTTCAGGGTAGATAAGAATGGAGTCACTGACTGAGCAAATGGGATCACATACAGTATGATGGAAAATGGATGAGTCATGATATCATAGTCAGCGATGAAAATAAAAGAACATCCAAGTTGGGACTTATATCCATGCATATGTGACAAGAGAAAAAAGGGGCAATCATAACATCATGAAAGATAGTGGAGGCCAAATTGAGCAAGTCCATCTGGAAATCACACTTGTTTTCAACCCCCTGTATAGTATCCAGCAATGTGACTTAGAAACACTGATGGCTTTGAGTCATTTTCACTGGCAGGGAAGATAAAAATGAGTTGATATCAATGGCACTCAGGTGAACACAGTGAACAAGATTGCCCTTTGATGGTTCTATTCTTGTCCTTTTTGTGATACTATACACACATGTATCTGTTTCATTCTAATCTAGATGTCCATGAGGATTTGATAAGGAATGGGTGTAAAAAAGGTGTGTAAGATCATCTGTAAATAAGAGTATGAGTATGAAATAGTATCATCGTCATGGGTGAAGCATGACGGTCATAGAAATGAAAGCCTGGATTACATGCATTATGTTTAAAATGTTCTATGTGTTAATCTCAAGTGCTTTATGTGTAGTATACTGTTCTTTTGTCAGTGCCTTCACTAATATGCATTATGCCATTTGACTTGTATAAAATAGAAAGTCTTAAAATGCTGTCCATATATCAAAAACTATTCAAGGCAATAAAGACTGACTTATCTTGTCTGAAACCATGTGTGTAACCATAGAAAAGGTGTAATAAAGGCTTGGTAAAGACAAAATGACCTCTGTCATAGACAGCCTAGACTAAATTTTGTTTTTTAAGCCATCAGAATTGGACTATGGCTAGTTACAAATAAGTTATGTGGTAAGATAACAGAAATTCAACAGAATTGGGTCACAATGGCAAGAGATATGCATGTAAAAAGGTGGGAGAGGAATTGAGTGATAGGCTGGTACAGAGAATGGTAAAGTTTAAAGAAGGATCACTGATGTGGCCAGCTCATTCTCCAGATTTCAACCTTACAGATCGTTATTACACAGTTTCTGCTTAGAAGAGGGCTGGCTGATTACTCAAAGCTACCTGCAGCAATGATGGAGTTTTGAATGGGAGTTCAGGTACAGTAAAATTACATTGGGCTGTAGCAGTGTAGATTATTGATAGGCAGCTTCAATAGGGCTAGATTGTTCATCTTCAGGCATTCATTCAAGATCCAAGGTATTCTTTTGATGCACTCATCCAAGGTGTCCATTCAAGATGCCCTTTATGACATCCATCCATCCATGTCCATCCCTCCTTGGACAGATGGACAGATGGATGGATAGGACTGCAGAGGCAGAGATGGGAAAACAAATAGATAGTCTCTATTTGTCATATCCCATACATCCGAGTCAACTCCGACCTCCGGAACAACTCTGCTACTACCTCTGGTGACATGTCACCAACTCCTAACCTCCGAAACTCCGGACTAATCATAGATATTCTTACGTACTTCCCTCATTCTCTATTCAGTTTAGCTTCGCCCCTCTGATCCCTCCGACGCTGTGTAGCACAGCTCCGGTTTGTTCCTGGACTGGAACACAGCTCTGGCTCTTACTTATCTGACCTCCGACTTACTACATCTACATAGCCTCCGATTTCCTCCGTATATATACTCCGACTTTGTATGTAGATACTCTAGCCTGAATATCACCTTAGACTCTCTCTTCCAATCTCTCTCCGAGTTTGTCCGATGTGTCTCCGACCAAGAAGGCCATGACATTGCAAGGGTGTGACACACAAGTCCTGCGCCAAGCCTTCACCCCTCCGGACATCCGGCCGTCTCTGGCCATTTGATTCCCTTCAACCTCCAATCTCCGACCGGAGTTTGAGCGGAGGAGATCTGGTCTTAACACTATTAAAACAAGGAATTGTTGATCTGTGTTGCTGATCATACCTTTGTGAGTCTGCTTCCAACCTTTTCATGTGAAGGTGGGGCTGATCATCAGTAAAACAGTCCACTTTGAATCTGCCTGAGATAAGCAAATCTGTGATTTCTTTACTCCAGCCTTGTTGCAGCAACTTGGTTCAGTAAAGGAATTGACTTCAACATCATTGGTGTTGTTTGGAATGGCTTGTTTTGACTTGCCCTTATCTCCCTTGACTTTATTGGATTTAGCTGGTGGATTGGGTGTGTTTGTGGCAGCCAGACCAATACTGGCCTTAGCCTTGTTTTTTTTTTTCTGTAGTTTTGGCTGAGCTCTGACCCAACTGAGACCGAGCTTGTTATTTCTAAAGAAGTCTGAGATTAAGAGAATGTCCATGATACTGATTTGGCATTCAAACATCTTGTCTGCGTCATTGTCAGATAAGAATATGTAGTAGCAGTATGAGATATCATAGTTAATAAACACAACCTCCATCTCAATTAACACAACATGCAGAAGGCTCTTATCACTTGTTGAGGAACACACTGGGAGTGCTAAGAGTGATGAGGTGATAGACATGAACTTGTTTCTACTGTGAATACTAGAATATCCATCTTCATAGTTGTTCATCATCAAGAGCCGACCAACTGATATCCTAGCAGTTGGTTAGTATGTAATACAACAAATAATAATGTGGGTCATGATAAATAGCTTGCTGCAATGATCAATATATTGGTACATATGAGGTTGATTGAACCATTCAGTTCAGTTGTGCTCACACCACAAACATATAAGATCCAGCATGAGCAATTGCAGACAACCATGAAGTAGATAGAACATATGTCAAGTATAATTGCATTGGATGATGGAAAAGGTAAATAAATGACATTACAAAGGGAATGAGAATAAGCCTCAATGTTGACCAACTGATTTGAGTTCAACTTCAGTATGCAGCTGTCTGTTTGCATTTTCTCCAGCTGTCAACCATCCTGAGTGAGATAATGTTGAATCACTTGTGCAAGAATACCAAGCTTGCTTTTTTCTCCTCACTGTTGGGAAAATGTTGTAACAATGCTGGTTTGGTCCAGTATCCATCATGCTTTAGATTGGGCGATGGATGAAGCACTGAATGACAGAACTCAATGTAGAAATGGTGTAAAACAAGAGATAAATGTTAGCATGCATCAAATTGATGATGGGTGTTCAAATGATTGCCATCCTTGACATTCATCACACATGAGAAATATAAAGTGTATACATGCAGTGTATGTGTTTATGGCTGCCATCACAGATGGCAGCTGTATATAGAGAATTGAAATTGTGAGCACACAGTATATGTATGGCACATGGGAAATCAAAACTGTATTGGGGCACAACATGTGCATGCATGCTTGCCATCCTGGATGACAGCAGGACATTGGAATGGAAAATGTAAGCATGTAGCACATGCATGCATGCTCATCATCCTAAATAGCAGCCACATGCAAATTTCTTCTAGAGACAAATGAGCAGAAATTTTTACTATTTCAGATATTTTGTCATTCATTATCCTTCTATTCATCAAATATACCACAGTGAAAGCAGATTGAAAGCATGCTATAAACTGGTCATTGAAGCTCATGATCAAATCTTGAAATGAAGAAAAATGGGGAATATAAATCATGTAAAAAATATGTTCAAATAATTAAGATTTTATAATTTGAATTTTTGACCACAAAATAATCTGTGACCACACCATATATATTTGATACCATTTCATTAGCATCAAGCAAAACTGTATTATGAATTATGTGTATTGAGGTACATGAAGAGATGGTCTAGCTTGGAAAAGTACAGGAGGGACAAGTATCATATATATACATATAAAGGAAGTTCAGGGTAGGTATGGAAGGAGGTGCTGACAGAGCATGTGGAGTCACATGGAATGTGGTGAAACAATGAGTCATGGTATACAAGTCAGCAATGAAGAGAAAAGAACATTCTGATTAGGACTGATATCCATGCATATGTAATCAGGACATGTGACAAGGAAGAAAAAAGGGGATAATCATAACAGAGGTGTCAAAACCTATCCAAGTTGCCCTTGAACAACTTGTGAATGAAAACAAGTTCAATAAGATCTCAGTGTTGATTATAGCCTCCCTCAAAAACATTTAATCAGGCATGACAGAGACTGTTGAACTTGCTGGCAATGAGATGATTCATAATACAGATTGGAAAGAGGGCATTCAAGAATTTGCTAGCAAGATTAAGAAAGAACTTATTGAACTTCTAGAACTTCCAAACACCCAAATTCTGCTCTTTCAGGAATGAACCAACCTGAATAGTATTATCATTTTATGGAGTAACAGAGAACAGGCCTGGATCAGTGAGCTATATGGGATGGAATGCAATCAAAACCCTGATGGCACCAGTTCATCAGTATATTTTGCATGTTATAGCATGCATTGAAAGCTAATCCCATATTGCTAATGGTTGATCTTGATTTTGGCAAGACAATGCAAGCTATCAGCACAATCCTATGTCTCATCTACTATCATGCACAATATGAGGAGAAGGTGATTTACTCTGGTTATTTGAATACATAAGTTCTTTATTTCTCTTAGTTCTACATTGATATAACCTTACGTGAGTAGCAAAACATCATTTCTGTTCTGCTGACAGCCTGGTTTCCAATCTTTCAAACATCATCATTGATCCTTTTCATCTCAAGAACCAATGAAAATAAGAAATCAAATGATATCCCAGGCCTACCCCATTCAATATCTTAGTCAACTAGATAGCTGAGGAGGTTGATGGACAGACTTATATGTGAAAATTTACCAGAAACAGTTCCACATATTATTATTGCCACTTATTCAATCAATTCATCATTATTACAATTCATACATCATAGATCTCACTTCAGATATGGACAGTTCAAGACAATGCTTCTTGACACTTCTGACCTGGTTAGAAGCACGATGTCAGTAAGGCATCAAGTATGAGCAGAACTCCAATATGACACTCTATGATAGGTCATTTAATTGCTTTTACATGGATGGGGTGCATACTGGCCAGAAGTACAACATGTTTCACAATGCATACTGGAAGCTCAGAAGCAGAAGTTTGTCCAATGGCTGCTGTATTAGTGAATGCTTGCAAAGTAAGTCAATTCTATTTCTTTGGGCCATTATCCTCTGATCGGGCTGCACACATCACATGTCACAATGGAGAATGGTGAGCATGCACACACAAACTGTTGTTCACAAGGGTGGTGTCAGGATGTGGTGCAATTGATAAGTGTGGCAAGCTCAAATAAGGACAAGTTTCACTTTGAATATGCTGCTTTCTTCACCAGATGAACTGTCTTTGATTTCCTCAATGTTCTCTTTCTTACTTGGTGCAATAGTAACTATCCATTCAGTAAATTTGAAGAATCATAGTGGACTTCATTAATGTGCAAACTGTATAACATTGAATAGATTCAAGATGCTTTATATATCATCCATTTATGCAGACTAGATCCTCACTTATTGATAGCATGGGACATGGACTACCACAACAATCAGGTAGCATTTGTGTTCTGCAAAAATTTGCACATTATGATCTGGAGGACTGTAGTGCATTGTAATCCTTCTCTTTCAAGTCTCAACTTCTAATGCTAAATGACAGCTGTGGGATACTTACATTGAGCATGGAGGAGGATTGCACTGGCAAACAGTCACAGAGGAGAATGTCACTGCCATCCAGGCCACAGAATAGGAGAGACTTCCCAAGCAGGTCTGCATGCATTGCATTGTGTGCCAGCCTTGTGTTGGGTGTAAGAGATAGAATCAGCAATCATGGGGCATCTCAAGCATGAGTAGGTTTCTTCCTGCATGTGAATGGCCATGACAGGGTTCCAGTCATGCTATTATGAATGCTCAACAGAGAATATACTACAAGTGTTTTTCCTTGATATAGCAGCTTTGCAGAGTCCACACAATTGACTAGGGGGGTAACAATGTTCAATGTTTAAAACATTGTCACTCACATTTAGCCCTGCCCATTTTTCAACTCTTCTAACTACAGTCAAATGATCTTCCTGAATCATTGTTGCATTCTGCTTGAAGTACAGAAGGGTGCATGTTGGGCCTGACAAGCTCTTAGATTTAAGACATGCTGAATGCCATCAGATGTTTATGAAGTTTCACATCAAGCAAACCATATATTTGAGCTCCAACCAGCTGAATGATTTTGATGATGGTATTGACCTGGGCATTGGATTTAATGAAGAAAGGTGAACTTCTGCCAGAATGTTGCTGTTGATGGCCAACAGTGGACTCTCCTCATAGTTGACAGCATGCATTCTTTCTTTTTCTTTTTCTTTCATATTTAAAATGGTTGTAGATTGCCAGATTGTGGATTTTGAATTGTGGGATGATCAATGCTGAGATTTTATATATGTATTGCACTGTGGCATCATCAATCATATGAATTTACCATTTTTTCACAAAAAGCCATGCAGTCCACATGCTCTGTTGATGTATTTGATAACATCATGTATTGGCTATGTATTACACTTCCCTCAGGTAGAAGACAACACATAATCCTTAATCAGGTCTAGGATCAAGAGTTTGAGGTGAATAAGGCAAGATGTTCAATGAGAATGAGGGTTCAAGAATTTGAGATGAACTGCAATGATCTCTCAGAGAGCCAAGTGGATTGAGGGAGTACAAGGGGGAAGCAAGACCCAGCATATATGTAGTATATGAAAGGAAGGTCTAGGTTGAGAAAATAGATAAGAAATCTGTGAAGTATATATAGGCATATAGATATGTAGGGCCTGTATGAGAGAAGTTACTAATAAAGCAAATGAAATTATATAAATACAATTGGAAAGAAATAAACCTCTCACTCCTATTTGAAATTGAGACACATGCATATGTAAGCAGAGTCATGTAACAGGATAGGTTTTACTAATTTCAACAGCATTATCTGGAGTAATCAGAAAAAATCATAAATGAACTCTCAGTGATACTTTCATGGAGCTTGAGCCGTGCATGAAGCTGCCAAGGGTAGAGAATAACAAGGGTGCTCCTGTTGTGCAGAGCAGAGAAGGAAGAGGATGTGATGAGATCAACCCTTGCGAACTTCTTAGAGGCTTGATTTCAAGAGGGAAAGTGGATTGTCATTATAGATGGTATCTATTGCCTTTAAATAGATTTAGGAATCCGAACCTGCATGTACCTGTGTGTAATATAGCCACAATCAGGTTGATGATGTTAGAATGCCATCAGAGGATCTGTCATGCTACTTCACTTATTTGAAATAAGTGTGGTTGGATCTACAGTGGCTCAAAAAAGTGTCCCAATGTTGGTGCATTTTGAAGAGATTGATTAATTGCCAGTGAAGAAAACTGAACAAGGCCAAACAATTGCAGACATAAAGGTGGTACTAGCTCTGGGCTTTCTAAACACACTTGGATCACGTGATTTTGTTGTCATGCCACTGAGTTATAGCCATTTGAAAATGCCATGTCAATGGGACACTTATTTGAGCATCATTCCAATGTTATACTTTTAGTACATAGCATGTCTTCATTTGGTCTTAATCACTGCATCTAGCCTTCTATGCATACGTTCTATCAATATCCGACCTTCTCAGCCTCAATCATGCCCCACTTCACTGCAATCCTTTCCCAAGGTTCCCATGCTCTCCAAGCTTGTCTTGAATAGTTATTAAGCTTTTGTTTCAGAATTTGCCAGAGATGTTCAATAGGGCTAATCTCTGGAGATCATGGGGGCCAATTCAGAAGCTTGATTCCATGAGATTTAAGCCATTCCTGAACTATTTTGAAGGAGTGCTTGGGGTCATTATCCTGTTAAAAGATAACATCTTACTCAGAAATACCAGAGTTTTTCATACTATGAAGCAGATTACTCTTCAAAATGGAGACATACTGCTCAGCATTCATCTTGCCCTCTACCCCTGCCATGATGCCAATACCATTCCAGCCCATACATTCCAAAACCATCAAGGAATCTCCCCCAAACTGTATCATATCCTATAACTTCCTGTTCTGTAATGGCTTACCTGCCATTTTTCATACATACTTTCTTCCATCTGACCCAATCCTGTTAAGCCTGGTTTCAGCTAATCAAATAAGCCTAGTCTAGTCCTCTACAGTCCAGTTTTGATACTTAAGAGCAAAGGCTAGCCTCTGTTTTCTATGTTTGATAGATAGAAAAGGCTTTTTCTTCTTGACCACAGCCTTCAAGGAATCAGACTTGAGGACATTGTGAACAGTTTGGGATGAGATAGGAGAGGAGAGGGCAGAATTGATGAGATGGGTTGCTTGAATGGCATTTTCCACTTTTCCAGTGGTAATAATAATCCTTCTCTTATCAGTAGAGGAAACCTTGAAAGAACATTCTAGCTTAATGTTTTCCTTCTCTAGAAGGTATTATTTGATGACTCTGGCTGCAGTAGACTTTTCCAACCCAGTCTGAGAGGAGATCTGATGAATAGATAGACCAGATTCAGCAAGGGGAAGAATATTAGCCTCAATAGAGGTAGAAATGGACTTCATGATGATATTGATTAACTGGGTGAGATGAGTATTATTTATACACCTTAGAATTAAATAATTTACATAATCATTTAGGGTCAAGGCATAGGATCCATCAGAAGCTGTCATATTCTTATGTTATTTACCAGATAATGAATCACAGCATGATGCTCAAATAAGTGTCCCAATGACATGGCATTTTAAAATGGCTGTAACTCAGTGGCATGATAATGAAATCACATGATCCAAGTGGTTTGAGGAAGCCCAGAACAATTACCACCTTCGCTCCTGCAAGCATTTGGCCTTGTTTGATTTTCTTTACTAGCAATTAACCAATCTCTTCAAAATGCACCAACATTGGGACACTTTTTTGAGCCACTGTATCTCTTGTTCTGTCTTTAGTTTAGTCTCACTTCTCTGATCCTCCAACCCTGTGCAGCACAGCTCCAGTAAACTGCACACCCAGTGCACTGCTCCAGTTATGATCTCTCCAACCTCCAATTTATTTATCTACATAGCCTCCAATCTCCTATATATACTCCTGTCAAAATGTAACACCTCTGATCTCCAGTCTCCTCTGAGGTCATTTACTGCAACTTCAAGGTCAACACATACCAAGTTCCTCAACTCTGCTCTGGAGCATCTTGAAGTTGATCATTCACCCAAGTAAGGTCCTATTTCTTATTCCAGACCTGATATATTCTATTTCAGACATTACATCGGAGTTACATCAGAGTTTAGTGCTTGCATATCCATCCCTATTTAGGCACTTGGCTTTGTCCTTGCTTTCTCAGTTGTTCTGTCACACCACTGTGCAACAGCTGAGTCTGGGCATCTCTACCCCTCATAGTGCACAGATTTTGTCAACTCCAATTCTGTATGTAGATACCTCAGCCTGAATATCATCTTAGACTCTCTCTTTCAATCTCTCTCTGGATTCTCTGATGTGTCTCTAATCAAGAAGGTTGTGACAGTGCAAAGACATGACATACAAGTTATGCATCAAGCCTTCACCCCTCCAGACACAACCCTCTGGATCTCTGGCCTTCTCTGGCTATTCATCTCCCTCAACCTCCAATCTCCAACCAGAGTTTGAGCAGAGGAGATTCAGTCTTATCAGACAGTGAGGTTCCTTCTAGCTCTAGCAGCACTACATGATTGGGAAATATCAGTGCTAGACATCAAAACAGCATTTCTGCATGGAGATCTTGATGAGGAGATCTACATGACACAACCAGAAGACTTCATGGATCTCAAAAATCCCTAAAAAGTCTGTCTGTTAAATAAATCCATATTTGGACTAAAGCAAGCCATGCTTCGATGGAACAAGGCACTTTATGCTTCTCTTATCAAATTTGGCTATCAAAGATCATATGCTGATATCAGAGTTTACATAAAGAAGAAAGGAAAAATCTTCATCATCATTGTGATATACATTGATGATGCACTTTTCATGGGTAAGTGATAAAACACTAGTCCTTAAATGAAAGCAATGTTTCATGATGAAATGGGAATCCAAAGATCTTGAAGATGCAAAGGAATACCTATCTATGAGGATAACAAGAGATCAAATCAACAAACTCTTGTCCTTGATCAAATAATCTATGCTGAAAAGGTAATCAAATGCTTTGGCCAAGAGAGCTGCAAAACAGTTTTAACATCTTTACCCTCTGAATATAATCTTATGCCATCAACACAGGAAAAACCTGATCTCAAGATTCAGAACCTCTTTCAATCTGTAATAAGCTCACTTCTTTTTCTAATGCTCAGAACAAGACCAGACATTGCATTTGCAATAATCATGATGTCATAGTTCTCTGCAAATCCAACAGAAGAACATTTGCAGAAGGTGATTTGGATAGTTTGCTATATTTCTTCAACACATACTCTGACACAAATTGGGCTGGAGATGTAGAAACATCAAGATCAACCACTGGATATGCTATATTCCTTGCAAATGGAATGATCTCATGGCTTTCAAGGCCACAGAAACATGTTAGACTCTCATCCACTGAAGCAGAATACTGTGGAATGACAGAAGTGGCAAAGAAAATAGTCTGGATGAGAATCCATAGACAATCAACCTGCTATGTTTTTGGCATCAAACCCTGTACAGGAAGGTCACACAAAACATGTCAGAAAGGATAATCACTACATCTGAGAAGCCATCGAGTTCAAAGAAGTAGAACTATTCTATGTCAAAAACACAAAACAATTCATAGATATCTTCACAAAGAATCTGGAAATTTTCAAGTTTCGAGAAAACATAAAGGCTCTAAAACTCATTCCATATCTTTCAAGCAAATAACATTCTAGTGAGAAGGAGTGGTGAGATTCTGTGAATTGAACACTAGGTCTTGAGCTCTGTTAATACAGGCAGACCATAGTGGTAATACACTAATCATGACACTAAAGAAACAGGTCAAGTATGAAGCTTGACTTACTGAGTGAGTCAAACATACAAGCATTGGGCTTGACTGACACATCAGTCAAATCTAATTGAAGTGTAAATCAAATTACACTTCAGGATCGACCACATGACAACCTAGATGTAGTCTTTATGACTCAGCTATGATGTCATTGGTCTGAAGCATTCCTAGCTCCACAACTGCTGTGTTGGGTCAACCCAGACTCAACTCCACTTATTTGAAATAAGTGAAGCAGTATGACAGATCCTCTGATGTCAGAATGACATCATTGACCTTGTTCTAGCTACATCACATACAAGTACATACAGATTCCTGGATGTATTTAAAGGTGATAGACAGCATGATGTAATTAATAATGAGATTCATTTTCCCTCAAGATCAAGCTTCCAAGAAGCTCACAAGGGTTGATCTCATCAATCTCAACTAACCTTAACATGGTCACAAGAACTTTAGTCTCTATCTCAGTGAGCATCCTCAACTCACCTCTCCCTTCTTTGCCTTGTGCAACAGGAGTACCCTTGTACCCTCCTGTTAAGTGCCCCTCTGGAACTCAAAAATCATAAAAGTGGGCATCATTCCAGAGTTGCATCTGAGGATGCACCATTCCAGCCAGTCATTGCATACGTAAACTGAAAGTCAAAATTGCAAGCAAAAAGGCAATTCTGTGAAACAAAGCCTTTACAGTTGCACATGTTGACATGTTCTTCAGGAGAGACAGAGGCATGGACATGAGTATCATCAACAGCATCAACACAGTTTTGAAATGCATGAAACTGTGGATTGGTGGCAATTATGGCAGAAATGGGTGAATCAATTCTAGGCAATCTGACATGGAATATATAAAATGGATGGGATGAAAGAAAAAATTGCCAGTTTTTTGAAATATCTATTGAAATTAAGGTAGCCATCATGCAAAACCGACCAATGTCATGTGCAAATTCTGACTTTTGAGTGACAAAGGTAAAAGTAGCACATTAATTCAGCAAGTGAATGTAAGACAAATGTGCTTTTGTGAAAATTCTTAAAGAAGGGAGAAGAAATTTCTGGCTAGAATGAAACTGTGAGCCATGATCACAGAGCATAGTTATGCAATATTCCATGGTTCAATGGAGCCATGAAAATTGGGCAGTACATAGTTGAAGTCTGATCAAAATTCAGCTCATGCTGAGAGTGCATTACCACCGGCAGTGTGCATGTGGCAAGAGCACTAGGCTGCCCCCATGGAAGGTCTGAAGCATAGTCACAAAGTGCTGGTTCACTGTGTGGCCACTGCACGAGAAGCAAAACAGCTCAAGCATTCTGACAAGCATGGAATTAGGGCTACAACAGGAAAAGAGAATGAGAACTCACCAGTGCATCCACAGTACTGTCATTACTATGTGTCCATAGACATTGACTGGATTCCTGAATGAACACAGGTTCAATCCATTAGTCCTGTTGCTGTTGATCATTCCTGTGTTTTTTAGCTTTGCTGCATGATGTCGTCACCTTATTGATGCTTATCGCCATGGCCTTGATGGTGCTCAAGCAGTATGGGCTGCAAAGAAGTACCATGGTCACCGCGTCTTACCTGAAATACTTATGGCTGACCTCAAACACTTTAAACAACCTCATTAATCAATCTGATAGAAATCTATCTAGTACTATCTAGTACATACTACCAACAAAATAATCACCCTCAGGTTTCATGTTAGTCTGAGTCTGAGCATTTCCATCTCTGCTGCTCTGGGACTTTCGGCAGAGCTCGGCAACTTTGCAGAACTGTTTGTGTCACAGGATGTCACCTCATGTGATGTTGGTCAGTTTCACATGATGGCTACCTTATGAGCATCAGAATGTGACAGTGCTTGTGTCGTGAGTATGTTGTGGGGCATTCCCAGGGTCGTGTGACTATGGAAAGCCTAACACTTGCGCCTTACTCACTACTAAATTTGGGTACTGATGCAGGTCGGACACTGATCACTCTCTGGCAGGCAAAATGTGACTTGCTAGATGTGACACCCTCATCTGCACACTCTGATTTGATGATGACAAAATGACAGTTGATAGTATTACAGTAGTAAACATCAATGGTGTGCAATGGAAACTTGTATGTTGGGACCTGACTCTTTGTAACAGTGCATACCAAAGCTGGGCCAGCGGCAGAACATGTTGCATGCATGTTGTTCCTTAAAAAGGGTCACTCCTTTCTCAACACCAGCAACTCCACAACATCCAAAACATGTCTACTTTCAGAAATTGTATTATAAAACATCCCCCCTTCATTATTTCACTTCACCACCTCATTCTATGGCATCAGATACTCTTATATTGGCTTAAAATAGTATAGTACATGTAAAATAACATTTTTAATTGCTATAATATTTTATTTCATTGTATATTAGTAGATATAGATAAATAGATAAATGAATAAAAAGCAAAAAATGCGGTCGATGTTTTGATCTATATGAGAATTCCAGTCTAATAATTGAATTAAAAGTGGAATATGTTTGGATATATCATTTACTAACAGCTTGAGGTTCATGTTTCATTCTTTGTGTGATGAGAAAATAAAATAACCACCTTTCTCTCATTTATAAATTTGCATACCATTCCCTTGTACATTCTGGCTACAAATGGATGTATGTGTAGCTTATATGCTCATATACAATATGACAACAGCTCAGAGGCACAGTTGTATTTCTTGAAGTGTACCACTT
>JBBPTO010000139.1:0-45148 GCA_038094155.1 Pulveroboletus cf. aberrans | reverse complement strand
GCTCACCGCTAAACACGATCTAGAACTGGACCAAATGGATGTCTCTACCGCATACCTGAATGAAGAACTTGATGAGAAACTCTACCTTCTACCTTCGGAGGGCGTTCTGATCCAACCCGGATACTGTTGGCGACTTTGAAGATTCCTATACAGTTTAAAACAGGCAGGATGGACATGGAATAAGACATTAGACAAAAAGCTTGGAGACCTCAGATTCATCCACTTGGACACCAAAATATGCCTATATGTCCTCCAAAAAGTAAAAGAGGTGTGTTTCCTGGTGGTGTATATCGACGACCTCCTCCTTGCAGCAAGTACTCAGAGCTTCATGAACTCTGTAAAACAAAACCTCTCTTCCACTTTTAAAATGCATGATCTTGAAGAAGCCAACTTCATCTTATGTTTGGAAATCAAATGAGACTGCAAGCTTCAGACTATCTCCTTATCCCAGTCACAGTACACTCGGACTATCCTGGAATGCACCGGAATGGCAGAATCCAAACCCATTTCGACACCAATGGCCCACAATCTCTCCCTTTCGATTGACGATCCAGAGGACAACTCCATCATCATGGAAACAGACATTGGAGGAAAGAAAGTCTCATACCTCACCGTTGTAGGCTCCTTAATATACCTCATGCTTGGCACACGTCCAGACCTAGCATTCGCAGTTGGCACACTTAGTTGTTTCAGTGCCACATCCAAGAAGTGTCACTGGAAAGCAGCAAAGCACATGCTTTGATATGTCCAAGGAACCCTGGATATGGAACTCCATTATGACAGAAATGAAATGTCCATGGACCTAGATTTTCACAGGTACTCCAATGCAGGCTGGTCGCAAAACCCCAACAATTCCCGATCAGTCTCCAGTTTCCTATTCCTCAGCAACCGAGGAGCCATTTCCTGATTGAGCAAACTGCAAAGCATGGTTGCACTGTCTACTACAGAATTGGAGTACATAGGACTCAGCAACACTGGGCAACATCTTGCCTGGATCCAAACCTTCTTTAAGGAGATTGGACATCCATAGTCTGGACCAACCATCCTAAATTGTGACAACCAGGCCACCATTATCCTCAGTCAAGATTCACAATTCCACACCCAGACCAAACACATCCAGTGAAAATACCATTTCATTCAGGATAATTTATTCAGAAAAGGAGAAGCAGTGGTCTGGTACATCCCCACTGGAGACATGGTAGCAGATATCCTCACAAAGCCACTCATCTGAGAGAATCACTGGAAATTCGTTCGAGCTATGGGCCTTTGTATGCGTGTGAGTGGAAGTGTCAAAGTATAACTCTGGAGCAACTCCGATACAACTCCACAGGAGCTCCAGCACATTTTGTATGTTCTTCATCCCCTTTGACTTCGGAGTTGTACTTTACCTATTCTGGAAATCTTTCTTGACATGTTACAAATTTCTTTAAGTGCGTTGTATGATTTTCTGCAAGTTGTACAACTTATTTTCTTTCATGCACTATTCCTTTTTCATTCCAAGCTATTCCTAATGGAAGTCGCTTATTCTTGCTTAACTCTGGTTCGGAGTTGCCGGAGTTGGTATGCACACATACCATTTCACTATTTAATCCCTTTGGGTTTTTCCAACTCACCTCAGTTGTGATTGCTCTTTGGGCATCTGGCTGAGGTGAGGCACTTTATTTATTTTACCTATGACTATTCTGATAGTATGTAGTACTGGGCACTACTGCCCTTACCATAGGTGAATTTAGTTGTGATTGCTCTTTGGGCATCTGGCTGAGTACTGGGCACTACTGCCCTTACCATAGATTTTGACATCACCATCAATTTCAAGGGACCTAAATGCCTAAAATGTGATACCTCACTTGCTACCACTCAGATCAAGCAGAACGCCTCTCATGGCATGGCTGACAATCCAATTGTCCTTAGCAGCAAAGATGGCTGGACTCCTCCAGTCATCAAACCAGCACCAGCCTACCAGATCAAGCAGAAGGCTTGCTCATCATGTGTGCTGGTCGATGATCTGATCAGTCTCAGCAGTGGGGAGAATCTGGATGTCCTTCCCATTATTAGTCTACCCATCAGGCCAACACTGATAGCGAAGAAGCCAATGTTCAATAAACCCATCAAGTATATTGACCTTGATGATCTTTCTGACAAAGAACTACCTGATACCATTCTCACTGATCCTTGTGTCTGTGGTGCCACAATGAAGAGCAGAGATGATCGAGATGTTGGTGTTTCATGAAAGCGAAAAGCCAGTGAAGCCCTGGTGTCTGCATATCCTTCCATGTCAATGTTAAAGAGTTCAAAGGGAAGGGCCATGCAAGCAATGTAATGACACCAGAGGGGAAGACAATGGATTTGTTGGGTGAGGACAACATCAGGATTGACAACACCAACAAAGGTATAAAATTTCATTCTTTGTTGATACATACTCCTACTGAATTTCCCACATAGGCTCTGCTATACATCAGACTGACCCATTCCTCGGCCCTGCTGTCATGTGAATGACACCTTTGGTGGCAGCTCCTACAATGGATGCTGTTGAGCATGCTTTGGATACCCTTGTCTCCCTGTCCCCTTCTCCTAAGAGGGGTGCATGTTTGCTATTGCTGAGCAAGACCCCTGACCTTCTTCACCCTGTTCCATGGTGTCTTCATTTCTGAATGCTGAGATCACAACTTCTGCAGATCTGGCTTCTGAAAACCCAACTTCAATGCATCTTCTGTGTTCCCTGCCAGCTTCAACATCAGGCAGTGCCAGCATCACTTCCACATCTGCAAATGCTCCAGTGCCCCCACTTCCAGTCCCATGGGCACCATCAATTGTGCCAGCTGGCCCAGCTCCTCTGGTGCCTGCACTATACCAATAGCAAATTGGAGGAGGATATGGGTTCCAAGTGTGGCGACCATACTATGTGTACCCACATGATCATGGTGGCATGCTGCCTCTGCAGGCATACCACAACATTCCCCCAGGCATGTATCTGGCAGATGCTGTGTATAGAGATCCATGAAGGGTGTATGGCGGGCTCCACCTGCAGGATCTAGTACTTGGGAATGCCCACTATGCCAATTGCATGGAAGGGATTTACTCTGACCATGTCCATTTCAGCATCCCAGCAGGACCCTCCCATATGCATCACAGCCCATCATTTTCTGAGCTGCACCCCTTATCCACTGAACCCAGGATGAATTGAGGTTTGCATAGTGGAGTTTCTTGAATGAGTCAGGCATTAGTATTCATTATGTTACCTCTTGAAACCTCATATAGTTGTGTCGCTGATGTCAGGTTATAATAATTGTCATTAGCTTATTTGAATGGAAATGCTGACAACAAACTGAGCAACTAGTACTTGGCATATGTGAGGACGCAGGGGTCATGACAATGACTACAATGTGACAGCAAGGCAACAGTACAGCCAGTAGGCAGCCACAACACTGTGGGACTGGTGACAATATTGTCAGCAGCCACTGCAGTGGTAATGATAACAAAACTTTAGCCCCACTATATGGTAGTTTAGAAAAAAAACATTTGTTGGCATAAATGAAAAGTAAAAATGAATGACATATGAGCCTGAGTCTGAGCACGAACATACAGAACTTTATAATACCATAGATCCTTCCCCATCAGCACTAATCAAAATGTAGACATATTGACAAAAAAGGTATATCATTACCCTATCATTGTTTGATAACTGGAGCCTCATACAAGGCCCACAAGTGGTTTGTCAGCGAAATGTGGTGGTGCATATGACCCATGAGTGGTCTGCAAGAGCCTCATGTGAGGCATCTGAAAAGGCTTGTGGGAGGCCACCATACATCACTAGGCCCCATTTGAACTACAGAGAAAAGGAAAATGGAAGGGGATGTCTTGCTGATGGATTTTGTTGTAGAGAGGAAGTGGTCAGCAAGACCATGGAAACCTCAAAAAAGTGCTGCTAAGGGTGTACAAGCTACATTCAGCCACTCATGCCAAATGACAAAGATACATACAGCCACAGTGACAACATAGTATAGCAAATAGACACAAAATAGGAGTATAGTGCAGTGCACTTAGCCACCACTACTTTTGTGCAAAGATTCTCTCAGCTCAAAAAAAAAACCAGGATTTTTTTTCCTCTTGTAAAAATGATCTATTTCACATGTAGAGTAAATCCACTAAAGGAATTGTTGATATAAAAATTTCTGAATGAGGAACAACAAGTGTATCCCTACGAATTTGGCCACAAACCCCTATTTATCAGATGCTGTAGGGATATGCTCTGGAATACACCTGTGGGACTTGTATTTTGTTGAACTGAACATTTTCACCTGCATCTGTGCTTTCTTTGTCTCCAAACCCAACCAATATGCATCCATCCAACAATGAATCACCCATAATAATTATATTGTGCACAGCTGACACCACAGATTTTCTGGAATTTAAACCTTACCTTACTGTTCTTTTCAGGCAACTTGACCATGTGTGAAAAATGCAATATTTTGTACCCTTGTTTGGCCAAAGGATATCTTGTCAACCACAGGCAGGAATTCGATGAAAATGATGCCATTCAACTCCAATAGAGTGCACCCATACCATGTGGACTGATTCCAATATAAACAATGTTTGAGCTTTCAGAATTTCTGAGCTTCAGGATTTGAGAAGTTCCCATGGCCAATTGATATTGCAAGGAGCTTGCTATTTGTATACAACTAAGTAAAATGGCAACTGGATACTATGGAATGTATGTGTAAGATCAATCCAAGTCAATTGACATCCCCTATGATGCACTCTGAGATGTGGTTGAAGTTGACCAATGTTAGGTGTGATTTTTGTAACTTTTTTCATATGCAGTCAAGTTGCCTGAAAAGGACAGTAATGTGAGGCCATATGCCAAGGCTATACTTGAAAAATAATATGAGATTTTACCCACTAGCAAATTTGAAGTGAGGGCACACACTTTAATGTTTGCCACAACTTGAAGTTTATGCAGATGTGCCAACATTACTGGTGGTGGGCAAAGCCCACCAACAACGCGTGATGCTTATATAAGCAAAAACCCCCTAAAACTGCCCAAAACTTGAAACCATCACATTTCTTGTTCACACCAGCTATTGATGTACTTTCTATTATGGTGGAAACATCTATACAATATAGAATAAGAGTTCTATTGTCAGTTGAACAACTAGATGTTGTTGTATGTGCAGTATATTTGAATGTGTGGCTATTTATCTCTATCATATCTTGTCATCTGAGTTGAGTTCAGCATTGAAAGGGATCTCCTCACATCTAGAATGTAATTCATGGCGATCAGAGAGTCAAAGGACAAGTTCACAACAATCAGCTTTATTCTTGAGTTGAGATTTGGCTGGAATCTTCTTTTCGACACCAAAGTGGTGATACAACACAATCTGGTCATTGAGCTCCAGGTTCTACATACCATTGAGGGAGTCTATGTCATGTACAAGATGGATTGAAGTGAAATAGTTGTCCTTTTCAGCCTGTGCAGTGGCCTTCTCATCAGCTTTCTTCTGTGCAGCAGTGGCAATATCTTGTTTGTGAAGTATGAGTTCTTCTTGATGCAGCTTCTCCATATGACCTGCATCAATATGGCGGGCCTCTTGATGGATATGCACATGGGCAGCCAGGTTGTTGTTTTCCTTGTTGTGCTGTTTGCTTCATGCAAGCTCAAGTTGCTTCTTTCGAGCTGTGGAGACCCTTTTTTTAGCACATCTCATAGTAGTTGATGCCCCATGATAACAAACAAATTGTTCATTATTAAAATAAGATAATAGATAAATTAAAGTGGTGAATATGATGATGTGCAGACAGACATGCCTTCATGGACACATGCATTTTTGGAAATTCGTGCTTGTGGCTGAAGACTTGCATGAAATAGGGGCTGTAACTTTGTGAGAGCTAAGCAGGCATGTCATGGGGTTGAATTACTTCACTCTCAGTGGTAAAATTCATCTACTCTGTAGGCACTACAAGAATATCAGAGCAGATTTTTGGTTTTCGTCCTGTAATCTACTATTCCAATTTGTCAGGACATGATATCTACATACACAGGCCCTAATTCAAAATTCCGTTCTTATAACATGACAGATTTATAGCTCATATATAATTTCCTCAGCCAAGATGATGTCTGAATGTGAGTATTGCTGCCTGCAAGTGACAGTTTCTATGTCTGCATGCCATACTGGCTATGGGGTGGCATGGGAGTGTGCACGCCCACTTTGCAGGCAATGCGCACCACCAACATTATCAATATCAGAAGTTATCTTTGAAATTAAACTATTGTCCATATTCCAGATTTTGTCAAACAATAAAAACAGCACTGAATCTTGAAGTTTAAGCCCATGCTAAAAATCTTGCTGAAACTTGAAATATAAATTTTGTATTTTTAGTGGGCACCCAACATACAAATGCATATTGTACTTCGAAATTTTTGACAGTGATTTACATTTCAAGATTAGATGCAATTTTTATTGTTTGTCAATATCCAAAATATGAACAATAACAAAATTTTGGGCAGAATTTCCAGTATTGGCATTGCTTGCATGTTGGCACAAACTTCAAGTTGTGGCAAAGATTTTGGCACCTGTCCTCACTTCAAGTTTGCTTGCAGTTAAAATCTCATCCTATTCTTCAAGTACACTCTTGACATATAGCCTTAATTACATTAGGGTTTAAATCTCAGAAAATCTGTGGTGTGAACCTGTTGCATAGCCACCAGAATGTGAGCCTTCAGCATCTTGAATGTTCCATTACAGTTCTCCCACACATATTTCTTTACCTGTTCCCAGAAATTACTCAATAAAATTGAGGACTCATTGGAGTCAAACACATTCCTGGATATCATCAAACAGGGTTCACCAATGTCTAAAGCTTCTGTGATGGATGCTGGTGCCATGTTCTGCTCAACACACTGCTCTTGCCTAAGCAGCAGCTTCCTTCTTGTGCTTTTTGCCCATGGTTCAAGTCATACCACTCAGAATATCTGTTTTATATATTAAAAATGATAATAATACACTAAACTCTTGATGGCCCTAGACTGAGATCTGAAGCAACTAACCACAACAAGCTCATACTGCTGTGATGCTACCTTAATATCAGTTTAGGGTTAGGGTTTATGTATGACTTGGGTAAATTGACCACTGCACAAAAGTAGTGGTGGCTAAGTGCACTGCACCATAGCCAGGGAAGCACTGAGCCACTGCTGACAAATGAATATATAGAAAACCCCTGTGATTCTCAGCACCACAGTAGGATCATACCATGAACCCATCTCTGTCCTTGACACATATCCAGGAACTATGCCAAAGCTAGAACAAAAACCATATACTGGATCAACATCCCAACTTATCATTGAATTTGACACTGATACTACTTACAGTGGTATATCATTCTGTATCTTGCAGCCAGGAAAGATCACTCAACCACAGGCAGCCTTGAAGTGAGTTCAATCACTCTCCATTGTTGTGATGATCTGCCTTACCTGGAATTAGACATCTAAAACATTAATGAGTCCAGAAAAAGGTGGCTGTGCATTATGAAAACTACCCAATGGTAACTACACATGGGATACTTTATTTAGTAGTATTCATTACCAAAGCATTGTCACCAATGCGACTCAAAAGAAATTCCAACCAATTGGAAAAATGCCCATTTTGTGATTTACACCTTGGATAGGACAACTTAGGGTAGACATAGCTATAAACAAATTCCACCTCACATGTTCTAAAACATTTTTTTCTGTGGAGTGGTAACAGATTCAAAAGTTGTTCTAAATATGTAATTTAATATGTTAGCAAGACTCACTTATTCTCATTGTCCTAAATAAATTTGCCCAACTTATTCTTCTATTTCAGATAAGTTCTGCTGACAGATCTAAGTAAATAGGTTGTAAATTATTTACTGATTTTTTCTTTCTTTATCCAAGGGAGGATTTGTTTATAGCTATGTCTACACTAAGTTGTCTCAGCATAACTGTTTCTGAGGGGTCATTGGACATCAAATTCTCTGCTTTCTGTGTACTATAGCCAACATAATCAAATAATGATCCAAGCCTTTTCAAGTAACACAATATAATATATTGCTTTGTATAAGATTGTCAATTCTGATACAGAGCTGCTACTTCAGAATTTCAATTGAGGTACACTTGAGCAATTGCAATCAAACTCAGGCTCTTCTTCTGCAGCCCTGTAGAAACCATCTGTAAGTTATTGAAGGGTATAAATGCACAAACAAATTTTATTTTAACAAATTGTTTCTGAAAAACACCATTGCATTGTAACATAACTCAATCACCAAGCTGCAACCCTGAACATGCCATCAAGGCAACAAGGAAGTATTAAGAAACTGGAATATTCTACTGCACTCTGTGAATATTAGACATATTTCTGAGCTGTTATATTGATTTTTTTTAGGTAAAGAAAAAAGAAAAGAAAACATGATTATTTGGTAACTACATACATATTAGAAACCATTCATACAAGAGCTGGCAGCAAAACTGCATATCTCAAGCAAAATTTGATGAAAGCCCCAGTGTATTTCAAATGAAAAAGTCCATTATCTTTTCACTTGGGACATACACCATCATTTCCATTTCAACCATGCCTCTAACATAAGCATTGCTGCTTTCTGCTTGCTTGCAGATGCCAGGCATGTTAGATAAGTGTGCATATTATTTTTGCTATGTGTTACTATCTACCATCCTTCCAAAAACACTTTGTCAGTCTGGCAACTATTGATCCAGCAACTGTTAGTCCTGCAAATTTATTGATTCAGAAACTTTGTTGGTCCAGCAACTTTATCAGTTCAGCAACTGTCAGTCCAGCAAATTTATTGATTCAAAAACTTTGTTGATTCAGCAACTTTATCAGTCCAGTGACTGTCAGTCCAGCAACTTTATTGATCCAGAAACTTTGTTGGTTCAGAAACTCTGTCAGTTCAGTAACTGTTAGTCAAGCAACTCTATTGATTTAGAAACTTTGTTGGTTCAGCAGTTTTGTTAGTCCAGCAACTGTTAGCCAAGCAGCTTTGTCAGTTCAGGGTGTTTATTGGTCCAGTGGCTTTGTTAATTACATTTGATCACTTTTGTCACATTGGCCAGACCTTGAAAGAGCACTTTGTATCTATCACTGACACCTTGAATCTTTTCTATACTATATCCTGTACCTATATAGTCACATACATGCCAAATCCTAACTTCAAGCATTCTCTGAGATTTTCAAGCATCTCCTTTCCTCACTTGATTGTCTTCAATGAAGTTATGGTGAAATATTCCATGTTGGTGTTCTCATGATTACTCCACTTATTTCAGTTCACCTTTTATTACCTTATTCTCCCTCAATTGTTCTTCCAACTTTTTGGGTAGTGAAGACTACCATAAATTCTTACTTTCTTCTATTTACTCCTGTAGTTATGTATATAGTTCTGGCAGTTCTGGCCCCTTGGTTATAATAGACACAGTTTTTGACAATATATAGAGTCTAGCCTCTTCCTGTATGTACACATTTTGCTGGCAAAAGAATAACACATTGCAGATAGCTTTTGATCACTTACAAAATTCTTTTAAACATAGATTTACATATTGATAGTTGTATTCACATGATTTTTTCTAACCTCACACTTGCACTTTCCTGTTGTACTCATCCTCATTGCATGAAAGTGATATTTTCTTCAAATCAAAAGAATATCAAAACTACAAATATTGTTTTCACTATTTGTTGTTTTGTATACATAGAATGCTATTTATTATTATTTTTGTTAGAGAAAAAGTGTATCAGATAAAATAAGTAAGTTTTACAACTCAACAAGATGTTATAATTTACAGAATATATATTGCTACTGTAATGACTAATTATTTTAAGCTCACAGCTGGGGGGTGTGGGGGGCAGAGCCCCCCACTATCAGTGCCAGCTGGTCCTGAACAGGGACAAGCAGATAACTTCAGAGTGCCTTCTATCTTGTGCTATGATACTGGAGGTGATCTCAAAGCAGTTGGATATGAGACAATGTGACTGAGATGATAGTGACTGAAGAATGCATCAAGGTGGAACAAAATTTCTCAGAGTGCTCACACATGTTACTGGTAGGTGGAAATTTTACTTCTGCTGAAAACATCAGTTGGCAGGTCAAATCAAGAATGTTGACATTCCACCACTTCTGTGTGCTGAAACTGTTATCAATATCCTAACAGATTTCATCCAGTATCTTCATCAATGTGCCAAGACTTACATTCAAGAATCCTGCCCTGACCACACTTGGAAATCTGTTGAAAAACAAATTTAGTATGTCTTTACACATCAAAATGGCTGGGAGTCACAGCAGGAGACAATGTGGCTTGCAATTGAGCATTCTGGACTTATTTCCAGCACTCAGGATGGTGAACAAAGCACTTGTGTACACTTTCTCACAGAGAGAGAAGCTGCTCTTTATTTTGTGTGCAGGACTTGTTGACTACAGAAATGCCCAAGCCTGAAAGTTAGGGTGTTATTGTCATTGATGCTGGTGGTGGTACCATCAACATAAGCATACATTTGATGAAGTTCAAACCCACTTCATTTGAGGAGATTGTGTCTGCAGAATGTAAGGCTTGTTTTTTGATGATTCAATAGAGGTAACCCATTGTCTTAGGTTGTGTTCAAGGTTCAGAATTTGTTACATGCAGAGTAAAGAAACTCTTGCAAGGCAGGTAAGGATTCATTGTCTTGCATGCTGACATGCTCAAAACAGACAAAATTCAAGGCTTATGTTATTCAAGTTTAGAAATGATAGATGACATTACAAATACATTTGACCAGACAACAAAGCACCATGTGTCTAATGCAGAGCAACTACTTTACATCAAAGTGGGCAGTCACTGTAAGTATGATTTGGCCCATGACATTAGAGCAGGAAAATTGAGGTTCTCAGGGTAAGATCTGAGTCAGCCTGATCTATCTTTTGATATATGTACATAAAACACATTGTCATGCATCTAGTAAAGAAATTATCAAACTGTTTGATGATTCTATACATGCCATTATCAGTGCATTCAAACAGCAACATGGCCATGTCACCACACCCATTACTGCAGGTATCTGTTCAATATCAAAAACAGACATTTGCTGATATTTGTCATTCCAGTGGACATTTCTTGTTGATGAATTTAGAGCCAATGATTGGCTCTATTTGAGACTCAATGCATACTTCAAGTCACAAGGCATCAAGTCTGCTTGATCAAATAGAGTGTATACATTCATTTTGTCTACTCTAGGAGAGCTTTATTAATGGGCTGCAGTCATAAAGCAGTCTCTAATGATGCTCTCCCACTCTGTGTTGGCTATCTGATGAATTTATGCATTGCACATGCAATTTATGGTTAAAAAACAACTGTATGTTGAGGGAAAAAATTCTGAGCACCTCACTAGAGAAACAACCTGATATAAAGATGCAAGTGGATGTCTCCATGTTCCAAAAAGATTTCAAGCAATTCTTCACAAGGATGGTTTCTACTATCTAGATCAGTGTGGCTTATTCTGACATGCTGATCATTCTTCAAGGTGTTCAGGTCCATGAATCAAGGGAATTTCAATACCCATTCTATTTCTGTCTCAGTTCAAATCAGATTTTTCATATATTCATACAGTGTATATTGTGTGTTATGAGGGTACACTATAAACTAGCTACTGTCCGATGTAGGTATGCTTACGTAAGTTACCAAATTTGTCTATGTGAAATATCCAACAGCTATGTCAATTGGATGATGTTTGACCATTTTAATGCTGGCATGTCTACAAAACTGGTTTCAGATCTTAGAGAACATTCAGTATGAGATAATACTGTAGCCTCTCTGAGCCAGCTTCAACAGTAGTATAAGATAGCAGTTCAAAGTTTCTCCTGCTCAGGCTAAATTTCAATAAACCTCCTGGGACATATGTATAGTCAATGTTTCACCTCTCACTGGCACTGATTCTCCTCCATGCATACTACATGCTATGCTGGGGTGATGGTAGGTAGACAGTATGATTTGAGTGTCTGGACACAATGAATACAAATAAACTCTCATCTCCTGAGCTGATGAAGCTTAAATGTGAGACTGAGATAGGACTTGAATGAGGTCACCACATAATGCCTGTGAACAGCCCATGATGTCATCCTAGTATAATCAAGATTGGAGAACAATGAAGCTGTCTTCCTGAAGTGATTGAAATCTAAACAATTTGTGATCAAGGCTACTAGTAGTACTTCACAGATAATACCTGGCTGTGTTAGCAGGCTGACAGTGATGAGCCTGGAATTCATTGCCACCCTACTTATCTATCTCTGCCCTGAATAAGGCGGGTTTACTGTATGGGGGCTGTAGATCTCTATGATGGTTTAAGAATGTTAACTTAAATCCTTTTAAATAAAGGCAGGCAAATTTTTGTCCACTATGAACTGAGAAAATGTCAATGTACTCTGAAATAGTTCTTGTATGTTTTATTGCAAAAGAATAGGATGCTAGTGTAGTCTTGACTCAGGGGATTGCAAAGAGAGGAAAGAAAAAGAAGAGGACTGTATAGAGAAGGCTCACTATGTGTTCACAGGATGATGAAAAACTAGAGTCTGGAATTTCCTCATTCAGTAGAGCTAGGTAACCAACTTGATGTTGCAGGACTTGGACAACATTGAAGGAAAAATGAACTTTTGACTTAGGATAGGTAGTGGATGGATTGCATAGTGGTGGTAGTTTGAGTACTAAGTCACTTCCCTAAAAATATACAGTAAAGATGTATGAAAGCAAGGTAAAATGGCAGGAAAAGAACAGATTAAGTGAGAATGTGATCCTGTGCATGAGATCTAGTATCCAGGCACTGAATAGGTGTCCTGTCTACATTAATTCTGGTCCAGAACATCAGATTGAAATTTGTTGTAGACAGATTGAAAATGGATTGAAAACAGACCTTCAGACAATGGCCAGATTGACTCAAATCAGGATGAACAACAGTGCAGAGCAATTGTGTATTCACTAGAGTGCTGGATAGGGGGCTAGAGAAGGCCAGTAGGGTTGGAATATCACTCTAGAAAAGTGTGGTTTCATACAGCATCTACACCTTTGAGGATAGAATCTGAGTCTGAGTGTGCAAGATTGGATTGAGGGTAAATGAAGCAGAGAGAGCAAATGGAGTAGAAATGAATCAAAATATGAAGTGCTTGATGAGTGTGCATATTGAAAGAAGGAAATGTATATAGAGATAAGAGACAGCAGATGATATGGTGGCAGATGGTTGGTATGGTAGAAAATCTTGATGAATGGCAGTAGACTGTTGATGAATGATGGTATGAGGTCAAATGAACAGGCAGGTGAATCTTCATCATAATTACTTTCTGTGTCTATATCTACTGAATGACCAATTTCATGACCAGAATCTGCAAAAAAGGGAATGATGAATCCATTCGAATTCAGAGGGATGAAGTGGACCAGAGTGTCTGAGATTAATAGGGAATCAAGACATGAAAGGACTTCTGAGTTCTTTCCCTCTCATAGAGAACTTTTAATGATGACCTCCTGGGCATTCAGCTGCAGAGGATGCTGAAAAAAAAAACTGATAAATGAACAGAATATGGAGAGGGGAGATCTGAAACACAATTGATAATGAATAAGGCACAGAGCAAGAAGACAGGTGTGAGGCAGTGAAAGTACTCAGATATAAATTGAAGAGGAAGTGAATAGCTGAGGCAGATTGAACGAATCTGGAGATGAAATGGCATCTGGAAGCACTGAATCAAAGGATGCAATGGGCACCATATTGACAGAGGGTAAGAGTGGAGGGGTGGTGGTAGGCTCAATGTGTGATGGAGAAAGCAATATCTCAAATGCAGAAACCTCTGTGAAGATAGATGTGTTAATGTTTCAAGATAGCATTCTTGGCAGAGACAGCAGTGAAGGACAGAGGAGGTGGGGATGATGAGTGTGAAATAAATGAGGCACAGTTTGGACCTTCATGATCTAATGAAATGGATGGGAGAGACAAGGATAGTGATTTGAATGAGATGCACTCCAGACCCATGGAATCAGGAGCAACAGATGAGAGGAAAGATGAGAGCTGCTTGACAGAAGCAGTAACTGGATGAACAAGATCTGGAATGATAAACAGATGGCAGAAGAGAGATGAATGAAGCATAGACAAGATCTAATTGATCTGGAGTAATGGATACCTGTGATGATGCAGTGGAGAGAAGTAACACATGAGAAACAATGGGTTTAGAAGAAACTGGACAGTAGGAAAGAAGAAAATTTGTGGCATCTAGTGTGTCTACCATTAGATACAGATCATCTGTGTGGATATCAGATTGCACCACTGCCTGTGATGGAGTGTTCATAAAACAAGCAATCATGCAATGTGTCCTGCATTGAAATTAAGTGACAAAAAGTATTGAACATGATGAATATGGTCCTGGATTGAAATGGACCAGACTGGATTGAAAGTCAATCAGACTGAAATATGAAGGTAGAGACAATGACAAATGGAAAAAAAAGTGATGCAGATTGAAATCAAGGATCAATGATGATGAAAATGACACTAGCTAGTCATGAGTCAACCCTCTGCTAGGCACATGGATGAAATAAGAATGTCAGATACAAAGTGAGATGAGGTACATGAAGATCCAGAAGCAATCAGAATTGAATAGAGGTGTCAATAATAAGAAACAAAGCAAGATGAGGTCAGATTGGAGCTGTCAGAAGGCCTCAGATAAAAGTATGATGAATGACAAGCTCAGGCTGGATTGAGGTATGTATAAACACTTTGAAGCTGTTGGATGTCAGTTGCTGTTACACTTGGCCTGGATAGGGATGAGTGTAGACCTTGATAAAGACTAGAGTCAAGGGCTTGAATGTATAATGGTTGTTTCATCAAATCAAGGGGTCAAGAGTTTGAGGATATGGTGGTTATTTCATTCAATCAAGGGGTCAAGGGCAAGCACAGCAAGGTGCTTGACAAAAGTTTGAGAGTTCAAAGGTACGAGAGTGAATGTATGTTCTAATGTTCTGCAAAGACAGCAATTGTGTCTAAGATTCAAGGGGTTCATGTCACATAGTATTGCCTCAGGAGCACAACACTGTCTCAAAGAGCCAAGGGGAGTCAGGAACAAGGATAGGCTAGATCTGAGATATATTTCTGAAGCAACCAGGTAGAAGTTACAAGGTAAGTCTAGCTTGGGACTCCACAAAGTGAATTGAGGAAAGATATACATAAAGAGATACTTGAGGGTGGGCATAAGTATGATGAATAAGAAAGTAGTTACTGACAAATCAAGTGGATCATATGGAATACAATGGAATATGATAACAGGTATATGAGTCAAAAATGAAAAGAAAGAACATTGAAAGACAAATAAAATAGGTGAAGTACCAACCACTGGACTGGCCTGAGGTAGACAGTAAATCAAGAAGGGTACAAGTAATAATACTTGTCTCTGGAGGATTCCAAGTGATTGTAATGCGAGAAGGGGACAGGATCAGGGCACTCCCTGTGAGTTTGAAAGTGATCTGGTGTGTATATGGTACATATCCAGTGTGTATCCAGTAGTGATGGTTCACTGGATCAATAGTATCTGATGGAGAATAAGGACTGGGAGTGAAGTAGACAATGAAGACAATGAGAGCAACAAAGGGGAGAATGTTCCACAGAAGTTCAGATGTGAATCTAATGAGTCAAAAAAGGTGTTTATTATTTTTTGGGGGGGTACAAATTTTATAGTCTGGGCATGTCCTGAGACTTGCAACTGACAGCTAGTCTAGCCATGACATAAGGTATCCATAAGCAAAAATAATGTCCATCATTCTGTTATCAGTGTGGGTAGATTATTGATCATGAAAAAATAAAATCACATGAAAACCTGGTTATCATCATACCATATCCAGTGACAGGACAACCAAGGAACAGCATGTACTTAAAAGAAAACCAGATGCAGATTGACCAGATATGTACATTGAGAGGCAGACTGGACCTGAATCAGTGATGGATATAATACAGATGGTACATGGATTGACTGCATGCTTGACAGAGACTCAAAACAACCTAGAGAAAGTCAAACAGCTGTAGACAGACTGGATATGAATCTAAGGAGAAACAGCTCCTTATAAGATTCAAATTGGGACTGTAACCCTTGTACATATTTAGAGTCTTGGGTATGCTCAGACTATAAAAGTTGTGTTTCACACACAGCAATCTATCATCTATCATTCACTTACCTCGAATCTGAGTCTTTTTGTCTTCATCAATCCAGTCATATCTGGATCTCTTTCCTTTCTTTCTTGATTCTAGAAGAATCAAGTCCTGTTTCCAGTCAGCCATGTCTAAAGTATTCAAGAGCTCTTTTAGATCGTCTATCAAGATGTCCTGTAAGCCCTGCAGTTGCCTTCCCTTGTTTCTCTACCTGCAATTCCCCTGGGGTGAACCAATTGTTCCTTCATTTTCTTTCTTTGTATTACTGACCTGCTAGTTTCCTATCTGGAGATCTATAGCAGCCTAGGTTGGTCAACCTCTCTTTATCTGGAGCCCACCATGAGGGGCATTCAGATGAGCTTCAAGGGAGATCCAGGCACATCCGACCTTCAATTTTTTTCTCTCATCCTAGCAACTGATCATTGACAGCTTCAATACATCCAACATTCACAACAATCAATCTGCCATCAATCTGATCACTTGACTCTGGTTTGACTGCACCAGACATCATTCCTGTGTCTGACATATTTTGACAGCTCTGATCTAAGCTCATCTCACTTAGTTCCTCATCTCTGACATCTCTATTCCAATTCTGTCACTTTCAGTTCTCATCTCACTTTGTATCCAACATTTGTATTTCATCCATGTGCCTAGCAGAGGGTCAATTCATGACTAGCTAGTACCACTTTCATCATTATCAATCTTCTATTTTGATCCTCATCTCTTTGTCTTGACTTGTGCTGCTTCCTTCCTTTGCATTTCCACTCAATCCACTCAGTCTGGTCTGGTCCATTTCAATCTGAGACCAGATCCACCATGTTCAATCTGTTTTGCCACCAGATGCCTATGTGGGGCACACCACAGGCATATTCATTTGATGGACATTGTAAGGAGCTGTCACTCCTTAGGTTCATATCCAGTCTATCTATGTCTGGTTGACTTTTCCTAGGTTGTCTACAGTTTTCTCAAGCATGCAGTCAATCTGCATACCATCTGTGTTCTATCCATTGTTGATCCGGTCCTGGTCCACCCCTTATCATATGTATCCAGTCAATCTGAGTCTGGTTTCCTTTCTTTTCTTTCAAGTATGTACCATCCTCCACCCATTTGTATAACCAAATGTGGTGCAATAGTGGTCATGTTTTCTTTTTTTTTTATGGTCAGTGATCTATTCCCATTGATAACAGGATGATGGGCACTATCTTTACTTATGGGTACCTTATGTCACAGCTAGACTGGCTGTCAGTCAAAAATCAAGGGATATGCCCTGACTATAAAATTTGTGCTCTTCAAAATTGTGAACACCTTTTTTGACTCATCAGATCCTGTCTGAACTTCTGTGGGACATTTCCTCCCATTTTACTGTCCTCATCATCCTCATCATCTATCTCACGCTTGATTCTTATCCTCAATCAGATACTTTTGATCTGGTGAACTATCACTATCAGATACATGCCGGATATCTACCAGATACATCTCAGACCCCCCTCAAACTTGCAGAAAGCACCTGGATTCTGTTCCCTTCTCACTTTACACCCTTTAGGAATTCCTTAGGAACAAGTACCACTTATACCCTTCTTGTCTACCTTGGACTCTGGTGGTTGTCACTACATCCATTTTATCTGACTTTCAACTGGAGCTCACCATGAGAGGTTTCAGGTTGTCAAGAAGGACACTCAGACCTACTTCTCAGCATTTAAAACTTGAGGATATCCTTTCTGATTTTCATCATCTCAACCTATCTTCAGATTCAAATTTCCTGATTCTGGTAATGCCAGATAGGGCTTATCATTGATGACTTAGCATCCCTGCATTGTCTCCTTTTGTTTCCAGAGCATTTATTCATTCTATCCTGGCTTGCAACACCACCTCTTCTACTAACTGCTCATTGATTTTTGTCAAAATGTAACACCTCCGATCTCCGGTCATCTCCGAGGTCACCCACTACAACTCCGAGGTCGACGTGCACCAAGTCCCTCAACTCCGCTCCAGAGCATCTCAGAGTTGACTGTTCCACTCAGTAAGGTCCCTTTCTTCTTTCAGACCTTATTTATCCTATTCCGGACATTACATCGGAGTTACATCGGAGTTAAAGCGCTCTAATCTCCGTCACTATTTAGTCAGTCCGGTTTCATCTTCTCTCCCTCAGTTGTTCTGCCACTCTAGTGCAACACTGAGGTTAGTTCTTTAGCTACACTAGCTCCTTCTTTTTACTTATGTCTGTAGTCTGGGTACTTCTACCCCTACCATAGCACACAGAATTTGACAATTTTTGGTCTGCTTTTGCTCCTGACTCTAGTCTTGGCATCAACTTCATCCCCTTCGTCTTACCCTCCATTTCCATCATTGTCTCTTGATTTTCTATTCAATTCTACTTGTTATTCCTCTGAATCTTGAAGCTCATCTGGCTTTTCATCTGAGCCTTCTTCATCCAGCTTATCACCTGGTCTTCCATATATATATCTCCATTACAATGACTTTTCTCATCTTCCAATACTGCATTCAGTTGTTAACCACCCACAGAACCTCAACTGCTCACCAAATCTGATATCAATGGCTGGTCAAGCTCAATCCTTCCATATGCCTCTCTGAGGTACTCCAAATAGACCATAGTTTGATGGCAAGACACTACCTCAACTCCCCTAGTATCTAGAGGATATCAACCAGATTGGTGGCCAGGCAGCTCTTGATGACACTGGTAAAATAAAGGCTGCAATCCAGCATGTAGACCTGGATGAAGCCAAGGTTTTGGAAACTGTACTGCCAATCCAGTGGATTGGCCTGCATTTATAACTGCCATTAAAAAGTTGTATCCTGGATGTGAGGGTATCAACCACTTCTGCTGCACTGACATCCAGTACTTAGTGGAGGATTACCAAAAGAAACAGATGTGTAACCAGAAGAATATATCAGAAAGTTCTGTAAGGTTGCAGCAGCATTGATTGCTAACAATAAGCTCTCTGAAGTGGAGTGAAACATGATCTTCCTTGCAGGATTCCCAAGGCTGCTACAGGATCATATCTAGCAGCATTTGGCTATATCCAATCCAGATCACCATCCAGAGGACTCTTATCTGATGAAAACTCTTGCTGTCTGGATTTCACTTTATTCTACCCTTGATGCACCAGACATTCTTCCCTGTTTTCAATCATCACACCAACCTCACTATACTTCAGCCCCATCCTTCCCTCAAGGTTATAATCTGCCTCTGGCTCTGAAAGTGGAGTTGAATGTGGCTATGCACACTATGCTGCTGTGCAAATTCTGTGCTGAGCCTGGGCATTTTACCTGGATCTGCACCATTTGTTTGGAGTATCTTAAGACTGGAAAAATGATCCAAGGTCTGAATTGCAGGTTCTACCTGCCAGATGGGTCAGAGTATCAGATGGACAATGTCTCAAGAATGTGGTAGATCATGTGATGAATGCTTCTCAGTCTACCCAGGCTTCAATGTCTGCAGTGGCTAGCACTCATATCATGACCAGTATCCTGTCTGCTACTTACCTGGATACTCCTGCCATCTTAGACATTGATTCATCCACCTACATTCTGGCAGAGGATTTGAATTGAGGATCTGCTTTCATCTCTGCAGATACTGATTTCCAACCCTATCTAGCACAGGTTGGGCTTCATTCCAAGCAGATAAAGTATCTAAGGATAAGGAAAAGAGGATCCAGTTCAACAGCATTCAGATTTCACCATGCAAGTGACCTGATCCTTGTGCAGCTACAGTATCCAAGGAGCTGCTCCATCCTGAGCTTTAGCAGTCTTCATCATCATCTGCTCTGTCTTTGTTGACCAGTCTGTTGAAATAACTGGACTGTCCTTCTACTCCTTGTATTATGCATCCAGCTCCTCAGGCATCTGATGCAGATTCCAGACTTATCAATCTGTCTCTGTACCAGAACCAGATGTTCTCTAACACTCAGTATAAGTATTATTTCTCTTTAGAAGATGACTCTGCACCTTGTCAAGTCCTGAAATGAGTGCTAGACTCCAGCATTCTGGTTCCTGTGAAGGAGCTATTTGCCATCTCACCTGAGTTTCAGAAACAGTTCAGAGATCACAGAAGACATCTTCATAAGATGGTTTGACTGGATAGGAAATCTGAGTTCTTTTCAAATCCCCTTTGGCATTGTGATGATCTTGGAACCTGAATCAAGAATGCCATTAAGCATGCATCCAGAATCCCCTACTTTGGCCTCAATGGCTTGTAGCAGGAGGTTGTGATGTGCAAAAATAAGACTGTCATCATTGTGAAGGATCCAGTTGCCATATTCATGACCAACCACTGCCAGATCCTTCCTGGATAGCTCGTGTACCTGTGCAATGTCAATAGATGGATTGGTAGTATGATTTACCACAGTGAGAATATCAACATGGATTCTACAATTGGTGTCCTTGAAAACCTCTCCTTGGATTTCAGTGCCAGTAATGTCATGGTGCAGGTTCAGATCTTGGTGAAAGCCAATTTTGACCTGTTACTTGGATGTCCTTTCCATTATTTGATGAGTGCTAACACAGAAAATTTTTCTGATGGCTCACAGACTATAATGCTGCATGACCTGAACATCAGAAAGCAGTATATGCTGCTGACCTGGTCATGGTTCAAAGGCTGCCTGCACCATCGAGAGTGGTTGCAATGTAACAGCCATCAATCCATTTTGGAAATGGATTTTTAGATATTGATAATCCACCTTATGATTGGAGAGAGTCCATTCGTTCATCTGTTCTGCATGTTTCCTCTTGTCACTTCATGCATCTTCCTCCACTTTCTGTTGGACCTATTTCTCCTGCATTGGATTACTCCCTCCTATTGTTAAGACCGGATCTCCTCTGCTCAAACTCCAGTTGGAGATTGGAGGTCAAAGGAGGAATGATGGCTGGATATGGCCAGAGATCTGGAGGATTGTGTCTGGAGAGGTGAAGGCTTGATGCATGACTTATGTGTCACATTTCTGCACTGTCATGGCCTTCTTGGTTGGAGATGCATTGGAGGATCCAGAGTAGGATAAGAGGGGAGTGTCTAAGATGATATTCAGGCTGAATTATCTACATACAAAGTCCCCAGACCCTTGTGGATGATCCTCTTGCCAGTCTTAAACCTTTACCTACCATTCCTCCTGACTTCTCTCCTGGATGTCATTTCACTCAGGAATGGGCTGACAAACTAGATCTTGATCCAGTGAACTGGCTTTGACCAGATGAGGTCAAACTTCTTCATCAGTTGATTTGAGACCACAAAACCACTTTTGCTTGAGTACCAACTGAGTGTGGTCACTTGGATGAGCAATATTTCCCTCCTGTCAAGATTCCTACCATACTCCACACTCCATGAGTGTTACAAAATATTTCTGTTCCTCCTGGTGTGTGGACTAACACTATTCAGATAATCAAGGACCAGATCACATCTGGCATATATGAGCTGTTGACTGCCACATACCAGTCCTGCTGATTCTGTGTTCTCAAACAGGACAAGAAGTTGCTTTGCCTTGTGCATGACCTTCAGCTGTTGAACACAATCTGGGACTCCTTCACACCCCTGTTTGTCAAACACTTTATGGAGTCCTTTGCCAGATTTGCAGTGTGTGGGATGATGGATTTGTTTGCCAGATCTGACCAGTGTCCACTTTATCTGAATTCATGAAACCTTATAACTTTCAATAGTCCTATGGGTTCCCATCATCTTACCACTGTTCTGATGGGCTACACTAATGCCATACAGATATTCCAGGCAGATATGGCCTTTATCTTGCAGGATGAGATTTCTCACTTTACTTATTTCTTCATTGATGACCTCAGTCAAATCCGTCACCACCTGGTACCAACAACCAGACAGATCATATGAGACCATCTCTGATAACCTGGGGATCTGCCGCTTCATTTGAAAGCATTTTCAAGTTATTCACCACATTTTTCAGCAGTTGCAAAATGTTGATGCTACTGTATCTGCTAAAAAGTTTGTTCTAGCAGCACTGAATGCTACAATTGTCAGACACAAGTGTATGGTGAATGGATGCATCCCCCATGAAGACAAGGTCCAAAAGATCCATAATTGGCCAGAATGCCAGACCTTAACACAGGTCCACAAATTCTTAGGTGTGTGTGGAGTACTTCACATTTTCATTCATGATTTTTCTTCTATTGCATGTTCATTGGTCAACTTGACCTGGAAAAATGCTTCATTCAATTGGGGTGAGCCCCAGCAGATCACTATGCAGTGTCTCAAGGATGTGATCTGTACCTCTCCTGCCTTATGTCACTTGGACTATGAGTCCAGCTGTGAGGTGATCTTGGCTGTTGATACCTCATTGATCACAGTCAAGTACTTCCTGTCTCAAAAAGGGGAAGATGGCAAAAGGTATCTGAACCAGTTTGGATTAATTAGTCTCACAGACATCAAGAGCTGGTATTTGCAGGCCAAACTCAAGCTTTATGGGCTCTTCTGTGCACTTTGTGCTATATGAATCTTCATCTTTGGCATCACCAACCTGACAGTTGAGATGGACACAAAGTACATTAAGGATATGATCAACAATCATGACCTGCAACCCAATGTGACCATCAACCAGTGGATTGTGGGTATTCTCCTTTTCACATTCCATCTTGTCCATGTTCCTGCATCATGGCAAACTCCCACAGATGGACTCTTGTGATGTTCTCCATCCAAGGATGATCCACTTGAGAATAACGACTTTGAGAACTGGCTTGACTGAACTTATTCATTTTCTGTTGTCCTTTTCAATAACTGGTTACTTTTACCCAGTTTCTTCTCTTACTGTCTAGAGTTCCACTGTTGATATTCCATCTGCTGCATCACCATTCCATGTTCATGCTTGTTTCAGATGCTTCACCAGATGATCCAGAGATCTCTCACTCATCCAAGGCTCTTGCCAAAGAGGCTTGCATTATCCTGATCTGGGAGTTCCTCACCACTTGCATCCATTCTCTGGACCTATCTGACTCTGACTACACTTCCTTCATCAACTCAGAGACCCACTTTTTCCTTCTCAATGGCTCTCTGTACCATTGCGAGCTGCATGGTCACCATCAACTAGTTGTTCTGCCAGAGCACTGTATAGACTGATCTGGGAGGCTCATAATAGCCTTGGGCACAAGAGTGTCTTCATGGTCTGAATCCAGTTGCTTCTATGGTTCTGGTGGCCCATGTTGGTAGATGATGTCAAGTGGTGCATAAAGACTTGTCACAAGTGCCAAATTCAACAGACCCAGAAGTTGCATATCCTTCCAACTGTCCCTGCCATTGGAGGCTCATTCTACAAGGTTCACATTGACACTATGTTGATGCCACATTCCAGCAGATACTGGTACATTGTTCAGGCCTGGTGCACACTTACTGCATATTTGAAATGGCAGATGCTGCATTTTGAGAATGCATCTGCTGCAGGAAAGTGTAGTTTCCTACAGTGATATCCGGTCATCCCTAGCCATCTCTAGTCTCTATCCTGCACTCAAATCAATCCGAGACCGCTCTGTGCTGCTGTTTATCCTGATCTGAGTTGATCTGGTAGTTGTCTGAAGGTCAGTTTTTGATCTGTCTATACTTTTATCTACCATTTCTTTCAATCTGACATTCTGGATTCAGACTCATGTGTACAAGATACCCATTCAGTCCATCAGATACTGGATTTCCATGCACTAGATTACTTTCCTGCATATCAGATCCATTCTTTTAGAGTCAAATAGTCTCTGTTTGTGTTTTCCTTACTATATATCATTTTGGTATACCTGAATTAGGATGTATTTCCCTACCATCACTATGCAAGCCAACTAGTTCCATTGACTACCAATCCTAAGCCAGTTCCCCTCCAGTTTCCCCCATTCCTGTCCTAGTCCTGCAATACAAAGTTGGGTTCCTAGCCTTACTGAATGGGGAGAAGCCAGACTCAGTTTTCCAGTGTCCTGTGGACAATCAGTGAGCCATCTTTACAGTTCTATTTTCTTTCTTTTCCTCTCTTTGCAATCCCCTGGGTTGAGACCTACACTTGCACCCTACTTATTTGCTTAGAACTTCATCCTGAGTCCTTTAGCTACTTTACACCACCATCACCTCTTTCATTTTCAAATGCATCCTGTGCTAGTGGGGCAGTGTATCCAAGTTAGTTACTGACAATGAATCCCCTTTTGTGCAGGCTCTCAATATTCTTGCCAGCCAGTATGGCATCTGCCATATCCAGATCTCTCCCTACAACTCACAGGCAAACAATGTGGTTGAACAGCATCACTATGATGTCTGGAAGGCCATTGTCAAAAGTATCCTGGGAGGGGAGGTTTGCTGGTCTTTGACTGCTCACTCTGTTTTCTGGGCAGAGCATGTCACAATTCTTAAATCCACCAGCCTCTCACCATACTTTATGATACATGGTGTTGAGCCACTTTTTTCTTTTGATCTATCTGAAGCTACCTTTCTTGTGCCAGCTTTGGCCTCTGACCTCATCTCTAGAACTGCCCTGATTGCCTGGCAAGCTTCCCAGCTCCAAAAGCATCAGGAAGATATCAACATGATGCAAATGTGAGTTCTGCAGTTCCAGTTCATGTCATTGAAGCAATTCAAGGTGCAATTCAAAAACTGAATCCATAATGTTGAGTACTGTACTGGCAATCTTGTTTTGGTCCAGAACTCCTGGATTGAAAAAGAGTTAAACTGGAAGATGAAGCCATGGTATCTCAGATCAATTGTGGTACTTCACAGAACTACTGGTGGATTGTATTTACTGGCCAAGTTAGACAGCACCATCTTTAAGTTGAGGTATGTGGCATTTCACCTGCCACCTTACTTTCCAAGGATGAAGATCTCCATTCCAGTTATGAATCTGACCAGATTGGATGATAACAAGTTAGACAAATATGAAGCTGAGGAATATGGGGAGTACAAAGTTGAGAAAGATGGGGGAGTGGTCCATGAAGACTAGCTTTTCTCAAAAACAAAAACAAAACAAAAATAAAATATGATACCTGTTTCTCTATCTCTGTTCCATCCTGGGTTCCATCTGGTGCTCTCTCTCAGACCCATCTCACATTCTCTTATGATACTAAATAAAACAAAAAGCCAACAGAAAAATGAAAAACATCAAAACAACAAAAACAATGCACTCCTAAGATATACTCAGAATACCATCTCCTCTCTTATGCAAAGTCCCCCTTGTCTCTTGAACTCTACTTACTTATGTTTCTCTTCTTTCAATTTGGACACTCAAATGGTACATGTTTTCTTTATCATCTTCTACTAATCTGGCATCAATCCAGCACTGGATACTAGGCATCTGGTTCAATTCAGGAAGGTATAGATGCCAAAGCTGACTGATAAAGACAAGTTGAGCAGACACTCACAACCTGGTGTTGTCACTCCAGTCTTGGACCTCTTTTCTTTCCTTTACTTACCTTATAGTTTCTTTTGCTTAAGGATCAGTTGAATCACACAAACAGACATGGACACAGATACATGCATTGGGACTTGTACACAACATGATTGTTTACAAGGAGAAAAGAAAATCTATTCTACAGAGGGCCAGGTCTCTCTACCAGCCACTGGATCTGCCTCAGCTCTTTTAGCTGGTTGGCAATCTCAGTCTCCATCTCTTTCACCTCCACTTCTATCTCCTTCAGACACATCTGCAAGCCCAGCAGGCATGCCTCCAGATTCTTGACCATATAGGCCACCATCTCCCTCTGGCTGGTGTGACCCAGTTTTATGGGCCTGGTCAGTCCAGGTCCATCTTCCTCATCTTCTTTGTCTTCATTCTTATCCTCAAGCCAGACCAGCCTTGCCTTCTGCCATTTAGAATGTTCTACCAGAATAGTTAGCTCTGTATCATGTAAAATCGAGCTGTTACTCATCTGGCTCCTTGCCCTTCCTGTCCTTTGATGCCCCAACCTTTTTCTCTGATTTTGCCTTCCTCTTTCCTCTATCTGCTGACTTCTCACACTTGGCCTTGAGCTTCTTGCACTGGAAGCATGTCCACCTCTCCAGTTCAGTGCAGGTGGCACCAAATTGCATGCAGTGGGAGCATGGTATCACATGTCATACCCCCTCCACTTCCTTGGTTATCCTCTTCTTCATCTTTTTGAGCTTTCCCTCCTTGTCCTCATTTAGTGCCGTCATTCACTTATGCTATGGACAGACAGTCTCATTTTAGTCCGGACAAACCATACACTCACCTCAGGTCATGGTATCACCATGATGAGCAGCTGTGCCACTTCACCCACTTCTTACCACTTGCTCATTTGTCTCCATCCTCATATCTGCCCCCTTTTTCTTTGCCACTGGATTCACCAGATCCATTATTGTTGTTGTTGTTGTTGTCACCTCTTCCCCTGAAATGGGAGCAGCATCTGCCTTCTGCTGGGCCACCCTTGCTTCAGCTGCTTGCTACCCTTTGAGTCATCATCACTCCTCTGCCTCCACCTCCTTGTGAGCCACCTTCTCCTCAGCTGTGCACTCTTTCTTGATCCACCATTGGTCCACCACCTCCACTTTCCACTGCTCCACTGACAGCCCCACCTCTTCCATGGTGGCAACTGTTACATTGCTGATGAGAACCTCAACCCTGTGTTCCTGTGCCTTGTGAAGGCACATCTCAAGTTGTTTCTACAGGGAAAGTTAGCATGCAAAAGACATGAAATAAGTCACATTACTCACCATAGTGCCATCCCACTCCTCTACTTACATTTCCTGCTCCTCCTGCAGTTTCTTCTTGTTGTCCGATACTGTTTTCCCAACATTACAGACCTGCTCATTAGCAGATTGCAGTGCCTTGACTGCTGCTGCCTTCAGTCCATCCATCTCCTTGACTTGCACAATCATTAGGATGTTGACAATGGTCAGGGTGGTCAACATTGTTGTTGTTGCTGTTGCAGTGGTGGATAAAGAAGGGAGTGTTGTGGCAAGTCACATCTGAGTCTGACATGACTTGTCCATTGTTCAAACTCTGCTCCCCATGGTCACATGACTGACTGAGGACAGTCAGTTGCAAAGTCCCCCTTGGATGTAAGGAGCTGTCACTTCTTATATTCATATCTGATCTATCTACAGTTTCTCTCAAGCATGCAGTCAATCTGCATACCATCCATGTCCTATTCACTGTCAGTCCAATCCCAGTCCATCCCTTATTGTATGTATCCAGTCAATCTGAGTCCAGTTTCTTTTCTTTTCTTTTAAGTACATACCATCCTCCACCCATTCATACAACTGGACATGGTGTGGCAGTGATTATGTTTTCTTTTTTTTATGGTTAGTGATCTATCCCTGCTGATAACAGGATAATGAACACTATCTTTACTTACAGGTATCTTATGTCACAACTAAAGCAAGAAGGGGACCTTATCCAGGCACTTCCTGCAAGTTTGAGAGGAATCCAGCATGTATCTGGTAGATATCCAGTGAGTATCTGGTAGTGAATGTTCACTAGATTGAAAGTATCTGGTTGAGGACAAGGACTGAGCATGAGGTAGATGATGAGGACAATAAGGGTGACAAGAGGGGGAGATGTCCTGCAGGGGTTCAGATGGAGATCTGATGAGTCAAAAAAGGTGTTCACAATTTTGGAGGGTATAAATTTTATAGTCAGGGCATATTCCTTGACTTTTGACTGATAGCCAGTCTAGCTGTGACATAAGGTACCTATAAGTAAAGATAGTGTCCATTGTTCCATTATCAGCAGGGATAGATCACTGACAATAATAAAGAAAACATAACCACCACTGCACTGTATCCAGTTATATGAATGGGTAAAGAATGGTATGTACTTGAAAGAAAAGAAAGGAAGCCAGACCCAGATGGATTGAATACATACAATAAAGGGTGGATCAGAACCAGATCAACAATGGATGGGACATGGATGGTACATGGACTGAATGCATGCTTGAGAGAGACTGTAGATGACCTAGGAAAAGTCAACCAGACATAGATAGACTGGTGTAAAGTAGCTAAAGACCTTGGAATGAAGTCTTAAGCAAATAAGTAGAGTGTGAGTGTAGATCTCAACCCAGGGAATTGAAAAGAGAAGGAAAGAGGACTATAAGAAGGGCTCACTGATTGTTCACAGGACACTGGAAAACTGAGTCTGGCTTTCCCCCATTCAGTAGGGCTAGGAAACCAACTTTGGTGTTGCAGGACTAGGACAGGAATGGGGAAAACTGGAAGGAAACTGGCTTATGATTGGTACTTAATGGAACTAGATGGTTATAGGAAGAGAAACACAAAAGAAGGCTATTTGACTCTAAAAAATGGATCTAGTGTGTGGGAAAGTGAAGGAATCTGATATCTGGTGAACTGGATGGGTATCCTGTATGCATGAATCCAGGTCCGGAATGCTGAATTGAAAGAAGCAGTGTAGATGGATTGGAAACTGACCTTCAGACAACCACTGGATTGACTTGAATCAGGATAGACAGCAGCACAGAGCAGTCTTGGATTGATTGGAGCGCAGGATAGAGACTAGATATGGCTAGGGATGACCAGATATCACTGTAGGAAACTATACTTTCCTACACTGGATATGAACCTAAGGAGCTACAGCTTCTTACAATAGTGAAAGACAGATAAAATGGATGAAGTGCCAACCACCAGACTGGTCCAAGGTAGACAATAAATAAAGAAGAGTACAAGTGGTACTTGTCCCTAAGAGATTCATAGAGGTTGTAAAGTGAGAAGGGGACAGGATCAAGGTGCTCCCTGCAAGTTTGAGGGAGATTCAGCATGTATCTGATAGGTATCCAGTGTGTATCTGGTAGTGAGGGTTCACTGGATCGAAAGTATATGGTTGAGCATGAGGGCTGAGCATGAGGTAGACAATGAGGGCAATGAGGGCAATGAAAGGGGGACCCTCCCACAGAAGTTTAGATGGGGATCTTACAAGTTGAAAAAAGGTGTTCACAATTTTGAAGAGTACAAATTTTATAGTCAGGGAATATCCCTTGACTTTTGACTGACAGCTAGTCTAGCCATGACATAAGGTACCTGTAAGTAAAGATAGTGTCCATCATCCCATTATCAATGGGGATAGATCACCAACAATAAAAAAAGGAAACATGACCACTGCTGTAAAACAGCAAAAGGACTCTGAAATGTAGTCCTATGCAAGAAATAGGGGTGCAAGTGTAGTTCTTGACCCGAGGGGATTGCAAAGAAAGCAAAGGGAAAAAAAGAGGACTATAGGAAAGGCTCACTGAATGTCCACAGGACACTGAAAAACTCAAGTCTGGCTTCCCCCCATTCAGTAGAGCTAGAAAACCAACTAATCTTGCAGGACTTGACTGGAACCTGAAGGGAAATGTAGGGAAAAGACTAGAAAACTGGACTTATGGGCTTAGGAATGATGGTGGTAGCTTGCACACTGTCTAGGAACTAATTCCTAAGTACAAAAGTCTAATCTGGGAATACCTGAATGAAATACAGTAAAGAAAACATGAAAAAGGCAAAAACCAGACTGAACCCAGAGCACAGGAATGGATTCTGAGTTGTGGGAACACTGGGTCCAGTGTGTGGGAACTTGGGTCCGGAACATCAGATTCAAAACTGACCTTTGAACTTCAACTAGTTTGACTTAGGTTAGGATGAATGGCAGTGGAATGGTCTTTGGTTTGCTAGAGTGCAGGATAGAGGCTATCAGACCACAGGAGAACTCTATATATCACTGTAGGTAACTCCAGTTTCCTACACCACCACACTGTATCTGGTTATACAAATGGGTGGAGGGTAGTATGTACTTGAAAGAAAAGAAAGGAAACCAGACTTGGGTTGACTGGATACATATGATAAAGGGTGGACCAGGACTGGATTGGTGACAGATAGGACATGGATGGTACTTGGATTGACTGCATGCTTGAGAGGGACTGTAGACAACCTAGGAAAAGTCAACTGGATGTAGATAGACTGGATATGAACCTAAGGAGCTATGACTCCTTACAATGGGCACTGAATCAACAGATGATACAAGTGGGGAAATGATGGTAGGTTCTGTGCATGATGGAGGTATCAATACTTCAAATGCAGAAATCTCTATGAAAATGAATGCATCAATGTCCAAGATAGCATTGTTGGTGGGAGCAGTAGCAATGGTAGCAAAAAGCAGAGGAGATGGGGTAGATGAAGGCAGCACAGACAAGATGAAAACTGGATCAGCATGATCTGGTGTGACAGATGAGAGAGACAAGGAAAGTGGTATGCATGTGGTGCACTCCAGACCAACAGGGTTAGGAGTGATGATAGCAAGGAATGATGAGAGCGGCTCAACAGGAGTGCTGAGTGGATCAACACAATGGATGGGTCAGATGGAAGGAGAAAGATGAATGAAGGGTAAATTGAATCTAATTGAACCAGTGCAATGGATATGTAAACGACCAGACCGCCATGCATAGCCGCTACACCAAAAGGCAGAATACTGAATGACTAGCATTCAGCATTGCGGACGGTATATGTACTAGTTATGGGACCTAGGTAAGCCAGTGTGCTTACAGGATACCTGTGATGATGTGGTGGATAGAAGTAATGAATAAGTAGGTGCAGGCTCAGAATGAGAAGGACAATATGAAAGAAGAACATTAGCAGCTGCTAGGGTGTCTGCCATTGGATATGGATCATCTGGATGGACATTGGATAAGACCACTAGCAACTGGTTGCATACAGATGCACAAATGTCAGATGAAAATCTGCTCTTGAAGAGATATTCTTACTCTCATACTGAGAGACAGTTGAGCTTGATGAGATAGATGAGATCTTGAGGAATTGATGATAATATGCTTTGAGATCATTGAGACCTCAGAGCAGTTGCAACTGAGATGAACCTACAAATGCCAGCAGATTGTCTTTGAAATAATGGCTAGCAGAGTCACATTCTGGATACAATGGAATGATGGCTGCTATGAATGCAAGCCAATCTGGGGTAGCAGAAGTTGCCTCTGGGAGAGTCTCCCAGAGTTTCACTTCATGAGAGATGTGTAGTAAAATGTGCATTTAATCTTTTGTTGATCACTGAGACCCTTCTCTATGCAAATGTCATCAATGTCATTGAGGTAGCATAATAAGATAACAGAACATTGAAAGTCAGATAAAATGAATGTAGTAGCCAACCACTGGACTAGTCTGAGGTAGACAATAATTCAAGAAGGGTATGAGTGGCACTTGTCCCTAAGGGATTTCTAAAGGTTGTAAAGTGAGAAGGGAACAGAATCGAGGTGCTTCATGCAAGTTTGAGGGGAACCTGGAATGTATCCAGTATATATTCAGCATGTATCTGGTAGTGATAGTTCACCAGATCAAGAGTATCCAGTCGAGAATGAGAACCAAGTGTGAGGTAGATGATGAGGACAATGAGGACAGTAAAATGGGAAGAAATGTCCCACAGAAGTTCAGACTGGATCTGATGAGTCAAAAAAGATGTTCACAATTTTGGAGGATACAAATTTTATAGTCAGTGCATATTCCTTGACTTTTGACTGACAACTAGTCTACAACCTTTAGGAACCCCTTAGGGATGAGAACTGCTCATACCCTTTTTGATTTACTGTCTATCTCAGACCAGTCCAGTGATTGGCATCTCACCCATTTTATCTGTCTTTTACTGTTGGACCCACTGAACTGGCACCTTCAGACAACATTTCATCTCCAGTTTCATTTGATCCACCTTTACTATTCACTTCTTCTCCTAGTCATGTCTCAGTATTCTCACTACCTTGTGCCTTCATATTCTCATTCTGTACCCTGATCAACATCAATGACATCCCAAATTTCCCTTCTTCATATTCAGTCCATCCATCATTTTTTTTTCAGTGACCTCAGCAGCTCAATGCTCAGGAGGTCCTTATTAAAAGTCCTCTGTGGGAAGGAAAGGACTCAGAAGTCCTTCTGTTTCTCAATCTGCTTCTGTCTTTCAACTCACTTTCATCCTCCAAGGCTCTGATTTCCCCCATTCCAGATCTCCTTGACCAGATAGGAATCCATCATATTTTTTTCACAGATTCTGTTCATAAAATCAGTCATTCTGTAGGTATAGACACAGAAAGTATTCCCAATGAAAAAGATCTGCTTATCTGTTTATTTGACCTCATACCATCATTCATCAACAATCTGCCACAATTCATCAAGATTCTGTTCCGTTGTACTGATCATCTGTCACTTTTATCCTCTGAAATCATATATTAGTTGTGTCTACCCCATTTTCAATCCAGTGATCTTCCATATATAAAAAAACACCACACATCTTCTCTTTTGATACTAAAAATAAAAGTTCAGCAGAAAAACAAATCATTATGATAGATTCTCATCCATCTCATCTCTACATATGTTTCCTTCTTTCAATGCACACACTCATCAAGTGCTTCTATTTCTATTCTGATCTGGTTTTCAATCTGTTCTCATGCTCTCAGACTCAGATGCTATCATCAAAGGTATAGAAGTGATAGTAGATTGAAGAAGGCAAGTTGAGTAGACTCTTGCACCTCAGTTTCAGTTCTTTCAATTCTGTCAACATGTTTCTTTCTCCAATTCCATTCTCAAAGGTGTAGAAGTGGAAGTCGATTGAAGAATAAAAGTTAAGTGGACCCTTGCACCTTGTTTTGTTTCATCTGTTTCTCCATCACCTGTTGGTAAGTCAAACCTTCATTTTACTACACTGGACACTTTCACTTGTATATCCAGTTGATCTGGTTCTATTAATCTGGTCATGCTCTTTACATGTATTTAGAGTCACAGGTGTGCCCAAACCATAAAAGTTGTGTTTCACACAGCAAAATAATTTATCAATCACCTATCATTCACTCACTTTGAGTCTGAGTCTTCTGTCCTCATCAATCCAGTCATATCTGGATCTCTTTCCTTTCTCTCTTGATCCTAGAAGAATCAAATTCTATTGCCAGTCAGCCATGTCTGAGGTATTCAGGAGCTCTTCTATGTAGATTATCTATCAAGGTATCCTATAAGCCCTGCAGTTGCCTTCCCTTGTCTCTCTACCTGCAATTTCCCTGGGATGAACCAATCATTTCTTCATTTTCTTTCTTTGTGTTACTAACCTGCTAGTTTCCTATCTGAAGACTTATACCAGTCTAGGTCAGTCAGCCTCTCTTCACTGAGGTAGTCATTGGCAGGGAGGTCACAAAGAAGGCTATGGGCAAAAGGTGGGATGGCAACTGATTTAACTGGATGAGGAGAAATGGCTGTGATAGCTGGTATGATGACAGTGGAGACTGTGGTGATTACAGTATTTCCAAACTGGAAACAGTGCCAAGCAGGCATGTTGGCACCAGAGATGATTTGGACAGGCTCCGCATTGAGGAAGGACATAGTGGTCCAGCCAGGGGTAGCTATGATGAATGAGAGTTCTAAGATACTAGGAGTGAGGGACGAGGGAGAGAAAATGACATCTACAAGGGTGAAGGAAATGGTGACAGGAGAGGAGGACATGACTTGATTTCTTGTGACAGTTTTTCTGAGAGTGTGGAAAGGAAAAGTGAAGGAATGGTGTTTTTTATGTCTATCTAAGGCAGTCTGTGAATGTTTCAAGTTCCATTCTGGGATTCAGAAGTCTTTTTTGATCAAATATCCCTTCCAACAGATCAGGGACATGTGGAAGGATGGCACACCATGGTGTTTCAAAAACATTTCTCTATTTCATACTCTTCCTCACCCTCTACAAGTTCTGGTGGCCATCTTGGGAAATTCATTTCATGGACAGTATTTTCTCTATATGAAGCCAGAAGTGAAGCATGAAACACAGGGTGTATCTTCCATGCCTGTGGAAGATGAAGTTGATATGTAATCAGAGATAGTACCTTCATTATTGTGAAGGGTCCTTGAGTGTGAACTTCAGGTTCATTATGGAATAATGGAGGTTTTTGACTTCAAGCCAAATCTTATCTCCCTTGGAGAATGGGGTAATGAACATTTGTTTCTTGATGCCATGACTTGATGTGCAAGGTGAGGACTTCATCCCTAATTGCAGAGAGAGATTTCAAATGAAGGTTGATGGTGGGTAGGCTGGAATCAGAGAGGACAATGGATAGGACATGGGATTCATAGCCCATCATGAGGTAAAACAGTGACTTGCCAGTGACAGAATGGGGGTGGTGGTTATGCATAAATTTGGCATGAGTGATCTAATCTGACCAGAAACCAGGGTTTGTGCCACAGAAGATTCAAAGATACATCTCAACTTTCTGGTTGACATGTTCAGTCTCACCATCTGACTTGGAATGATAAGTGGTGGACAAGGATAGATTGTAGTTCAAGAGATGACCTAGCTCTTTGGCAAAGAAAGAGGCAAACTGTGGATCTCAATCAGAGATGATCTTGTCATAAAAACCAAAATGAATAAAGACTCTATGGAAAAAAAGGGTTGCTATGCCCTCAGTGGTGATAGACTTCTTAGTGGAGCAGAGAATTACCCCCTTAGTAGGCCTGTGGTTGGCCATGACCAACAGGAAATCAAAGCTGGAGGAAAAGAAAAGATCCACAATGAGATTGCATGAAATCTGCTGAAATAGGTGAGTACACAAGGACTTAATCAGTTAAGCAGAGGGACTGTGGGGTGGGTTTTTGCCTTATTCTACTGGCAGATAACATAGCCTTCAATGTACTTCCTAACAAATTGGGCCAATTCTGGCCACCAGAATTTGGTGGAGACAAGCTGGTGGGTTTTCAAGTAGCCAGGGTGTCCAGCAGTCTCATGGTCATGGCAGCAGGTGAGAACCTTGTGTCTGAAGTTATCCATGGGAGAAACATAGATGTGTCCCTTGTAGAACAGGACTTCATTGATATAGGACCAATCAGAGAGACAGGAACAGGAGGCAGGGAGCACCTCTCCTTGCAATGCTTGAAGAGCTTGGAGGATAAGGAAATTGAAGAATGAGGAGGAGGTAAGTTTGCCTGTGAGGAAGAAATCAATGAGGTTGATGAAGAAGGAGTCAGAAAGCAGGGTTGCTTCTGCATTGTCATCTTCATCTATGATAAAACCTGGGTGTTGAGCTGAAAGCCTGGGATGTGGACCATTTTTAGATCAAAGTCAGCAAGGTTGAGGAGCCAGTGGGCTTACTGGCAGTTCAGATTCTGGGGCTGACAGAAGTATGTCAGGTTCTTGTGATCTGTAAAGGCTTAGACAGATAAAGAAGAGTCTGAGAGGTAGTGCCTCCAGGCTTTCAGAGCTCAGATAATTGCAAGGAGCTTACAATTGTAAATGTCATAGTTTGTCTCAGCAGGGAAGAATGACTGCAAGAGGTAGGAGCAGGGGTGCCAGTCTCTGTTGTGATTGGTTTGAAGGAGAATTGCCCCAGTGATAAATTTCAGTGCATCAGTTATGATGGTGAAGGGTTGGAACATGTCAGGAAGGTAGAGGACCAGTTTTGAGAGGAAAAGTGCCTTCAGCTCTTTGAAGGACTTCTGGCATGTGGGAGTTCAACTCCATGCAAGATTCTTCTTTGTCAGGTCTGTGAGAGGGTGTGCTACTGAGAAGCAGTTAGAGATGAATCACTAATAGAAGTTGGCAAATTCAAAGAAAGACTGGACATTTTTGACTTTTGTGAATGTGGGCAAGGAGGCAATCCCATCAAGCTTGATGGGGTCCATGGTGATCAGTCCAAGCTTGATGATCATCCCAAGGTATTCTACCCTGGAGATGGCAAATGTGCATTTTTCAAGTTTCAGATGCAGGTCAAGTTCCTGCATTCTCTGGAGAATGTGCTTAGTTCTCACTTTGTGGAGTTCAGGGTTGGAGGAGAAGATGAGGAGGTCATCCATGTAGATGACAAGCCATCCTTCAGCAATCATGTCCCTAAATGAATCATTCATGAATTATTGGAACATAGTGGTGGAGTTCATAAACCTGAAGAATATAATAAGTGGTTCAAACAGGCCTTTGTGTATGATAAAGGCAGCCTTCCATTGGTCACCATCCTTAATCCTGACATTTTTGTATCTCCAACAAATGTCAAACTTATAAACACCTTGGTGTCCTTTAGTTTGTCAACAAGGTCAGAAACTAGAGGAAGGGGGTATGCATCCTGAACTGTTTATTCAGATAGCAATTGTCTTGGCAGTGATGGAGTTTGCTGTCCTTCCTTTTGATGAAGAAGAATGGTGCTGCTTGGAGGGAGTTTGAGGGGCAGATCTTTTTGCAATTGAGGTTCTCTTGGATAAAGTTCTCAGTGGCCTTTCTCTCATCTAGGAACAATGGATAGACTTTCTCTACTTTGGAAACAAAGGAGTCATCAAGATGTACTTCATGGTCATAGAGGCATGATGGGAAAACATGGTCAGATGCCTCTATTGTAAAGACATCAGAAAACTCAGCATATTTGGAGGGTAAGGTGGTCTTGGGTTTGGCTTTTTCAGCTGCAGCTGCAAGTTTGATGGCAGTGGTGACTCAGTTAACAAACCTCTCATATCAGAGGCTGCTACAAGAAGTAAAGTGGATTTTAAAGTGGGCTACACAATGGAGGTCAGTGAATTTCTTCATGACCATGATGAGTTTGGACTCTTCATCTGTCTGAAGGTAGTCAAAGAGCCTTTTGTCATAGACTCGATAAATCCTTGGGTGCTGTTGTGGGGTAAAACTTGTCATGCCATTCCAGGTTGGTAATGTGGGTTTTATACAAGTCTTTCAACTTGTCAAGAGATTTGGAGATGGTACAGATCTGTCTAGACCAGTCAATGAGGGGGTTGACCACCTTGAGCCAGGGTAATCCAAGAATGATGTTTCATCATCCACAATCCATGATGTAGAAGAGAACCTTCTTGGTAATTTCTTCAATGTTGACAAAGAGCATTGTGGAGAAAGACACCTTGCCTTTCTTGTTCAAGGACATGTCAAGGTTACAGACTTGGAATGGTTTCTCAAAGGGAGTCACTGACTGAGCAAATGAAATCACATAGAATGTGATGGAAATCAGATGAGTGGTCATGGTATCATAGTCAGTGATGAAATGAAATGAATATCCAAGCTGGAACTTATACCCATGCATACAATAGAGACACATGACTAGAAGAAAAATGGACTGATCATAACACCCTCATAGGGCATAGATTTTGTCAAATACAACAATGCTTGGTTGAGGTTGTAAGAGTGAGTATTGAATGGTGGAGGAGGATTGTAGACAACACCAAATCTTTGTAGAAACTAAGCACCCCACATACTAATTTCAAGAAGGCCACAGGTCTCTTTGGTTGAATATCTTGTCCTGATAAAGAGCAGGTATGTGGAATTTGTTGAGATTCTGTCATATCCCATGCATTCAAGTCAACTCCAACCTCCAGAACAACTCTGCTAATGTCTCTGGTGACTTCCCACCAACTCCTGGTCTTCAAAACTCCAGACTTATCCTAGATTTTCTTACATACTTTCCTTGTTCTGTATTTAGTTTAGCCTTGCCCCTATGATCTCTCCAATGCTGTATAGCACAGCTCCAGCATTCGACTTATCCAACCTCCAGTACTATTTCACAGTTTTTTCCATATATATAAAGGCTAGTATTTGTACATAGATACCTCAGCCTGAATATTATCTTAGACTCTCTCCTCTTATCTCTCTCCAGTTTCTCAAATGCATCTCTGATCAAAAAGGCTGTGACAGTGCAAGGGCATGACACATATGTAAGTCATGCACTGAGCCTTCACTCCTCCAGATGCAACCCTCTAGATCTCTGGCCATCTGCAGCCATCATTCTCCTTCAACCTCCAATCTCTGACCAGAGTTTGAGTGGAGGAGACCAGGTCTTAACAGATTCTGTGAATCAAACACTAGATCTTGTGCTCTGTTAATACAGGCAGACCATAGTGATAATACACTATTCATGTTATTGAAAAGAATAGGTTGCCTAATATAAGATTAAAGTGTGATCTGATTACATTCCTCAAGGATTGACCACATGACAATCTAGATGCAGTCTTTATGACTCAGCTATGATGTCATCAGTCTGGAGCTTTCCTAGCTCCATAACTGCTATGTTGGGTCAACTCAGACTCAACCCTACCTATTTCAAATATTTGAAGTGATTTGACAGATCCTCTGATGTCATTCTGACATCATCAACCTTATTCTAGATACATTACATACAAGTACATACAGATTCCTGGATGTATTTAAAGATGATAAGTGCCATGATGTAATAATAATAAGATTCATTTTTCCCTTGAGATCAAGCTTCTAAAAAGTGTACAAGAGTTGATCTCATCAACATCAACTAACCCAAAGTTGGTCACAAGAACTTTAGTCTTTGTCTTAGTGAGTATTCTCAGCTCACCTCTCCCTTCTATGCCCTGTGCCACAGGAGTACCCTTGTATCCCCCTGTTAGGATTTCATGTTGTTGGATATCAAAATAATGCACAGATATTGGCATGGATAGTGGATTGGGACAAATCTGTATTGTCACACCATGATGTAATTCACTCACTCAAGTGAGTTTGGGATTCTGGCTTCAGCAGTAACTGAGACACAACTTTTTGATTGCATCTTCCACATCATTTTGAAAACTGCTATAATGTTCTTGAATCATTGTAGAGGCCTACAGCCTTCATACAGTAAACCCACCTTTTTTTGGGTAGAGATAGGTAACTGGGATTGAGATGGATCTGAAGCTCACCACTGTCAGATATTGAATCACAGTAATGATGGGCTGTTCACAGGCATTGTGTGGTGACCTCATCTGAGTCCTGTCTCAGTCCCACACTTAAGCTTTGTCAGCTCAAGAGATAAGAGTTTCTTCATATTCATTGTGTTCAGACACTCAAATCAATGTCTACCTAATGTAACCTTAGTATAGCATGTCATATGGATAGAAGAGAATCAGTGCCAATAAGAGATGGAAATTTGACTATATGCCCCAGGAGTATATTGAAATTCAACCTGAACAAGAGAGACTTGAACTACTATCTTATGCTACTGTTTGAGCTGTCTAAAAGTGACTATAATATTGTCTCATACTGAATGTTTATTGAGACCTGAAACAAGTTTTGTAGATGTGCCAATGTCAAAGTGGTCATACAAGTTACTGCTACAACATCCAATTGACATGGCCTATTTGTTTCAGTCAACCCTGTGCTATAATTGCTGCTGGACTTCTATTGGAGGGTTTAGATTCTGACAACAAGCTTGTGGTTGTCACATGGGCTTACCTTTTTTCAATTCCCTAGCATGTTAAAGTGGCATGATGAAGTGACATAAAACATAGTGTTCATAAATGCTTACATTCTCTTTCCATGCAATCTGTGCACTGAACTCTGTGGATCCAAACAGGATAATTACCTCACATTCAAGACGATAGAAAACTCCAGGTCGATTAGACACCTTTTTCTGTGGAAGCAAAGTGTTTTTTGCCCCACTGAAGTCACAATTAATTCTGCAGGCAGTGGAGAATGACTCTGGAAATAAGATTAAAACATAACTTGATTATCTCTACAGAAGGAAACTTGAAGTGACTCACTGTTGTCATGATCAAGCCATTGTGGATCTGATAGTGCACCCCGATAACAAATAACGATTACTTTATGAATGTGTGAAAAATCTGATTTGAATTCATGAGAGAAAGAGAATGGATAATGAAATTCTGTCAATTCATGGACTTGAACACCCTGCAGAATAATTACTATGTCAGGACATGTCACATTCATCTGAAAGGTAGAAACCATCCTTATGAAGAATTGCATGAAATCTGTTTGGAACTTGGAAATATCCACCTGCATTTCTATACCAGGTTCTTCTTCTAAGGAGGTGCTCAGGGTTTTTTCCTTCAACACTGACAGACAATTCTAAACCATAGGTGGCATGTGCAGTGCATGAATTCATCAGATAGCCAACACAGAGTGAAAGGGCACCATCAGAGACTGCTTTATGACTGCAGCCCATCAATGAAGCCATCCTAGGGTAGACAAAATGCATACATACACTCTATTTGGACGAGCAAGCTTGATGCCTTGTGACTTGAAGTATGCCTTGAGTCTCAACCAGAGCCAATCATTTGCTCCAAATCCACCAACAAGGAATCCCCACTAGAATTACAAATGTCACCAATTGTCTGTGTTTGACATTGAACAGACACCTGCAGTAATAGGGATGGTGACATAGCCACATTGCTGTTTGAATGCATTGATGATAGCATGTACAGAATCATCAAACAGTCTGGTAATTTCTTCACTAGAGACATGACAATATGTTTTACATCAAAAGATAGATCAAACTGACTCAGATCTTACCCTGAAAGCCTCAATTTTCCAGCTCTAATGTCATGGGCCAAATCATAGTCACAGTGACTGCCCACTTTGATGTAAAGTGGTTGCTCTGCATTAGACACATGGTGTTTTGTTGTCTGGTCAAATATATTTGTAATGTCATCTATTATTTCTGGACTTGAATAACATGAGCCTTGAAGTTTGTCTGTTTTTAAGCATGTCAGCCTGAGTGCTCATGCAAGACAATAAATCACCACCCACCTTGCAAGAGTTTCTTTACTCTGCATTTAATAAATGCTGAACCATGAACACAACCTAAGACAATGGGTTACCTCTATTGAATCATCAAAAAACAATCCTTACATTCTGCAGACACAATCTCCTCAAATGAAGTGGGTTTGAACTTCATCAAATGCATGCTTATGTTGATGGTACCACCACCAGCATCAATGACAACAACACCCTGACTTTCAGGCTTGGGCATCTCTGCAGTCAACAAAACCTCCACACAAAAGTGAAGAGCAGCTTCTCCCTCTGTAAGAAAGTGCACATAAGCGCATTGTTCACCATCCTGAGTGCTGGGAACAAGTCCTGCATGCTCAATTGCAAGCCACATCATCTCCTGTTGTAACTCCCAGCCATTTGGATGTGTGAAGACATACTGAATCTGTTTCTCAACAGATTTCCACATGTGGTCAGGGCAGGATTCTTGAATATAAATCTTGGCACATTGATGAAGATACTGGATGAAATCTGTTAGGACATTGATGACAGTCTTGGCAAATGGAAGTGGTGGAATGTCATCATCCTTGATTTGACCTGCCAACTGATGTTTTGGGCAGAGGTAAAGCTTCCACCTACCAACAATATATGTGAGCACTCCAAGAAAATCCATTTTGTCAATGACTGACCATTCTACCTTGACCCATCCTTTAGTCATTGTCTTCTCAGTCACATTGTCTTTTAGTGCCTCATAGCCAACTGCCTTGAGATGACCTGCAGCATCATAGCACAGGATAGAAGGCACTCTGAAGTCACCTGCTTGCCCCTGTCCAGGATAGCTAATTCCAGGTAAGGCAGATTACCATGACAATGGAAAGCAATTGAACTCACTTCAAGACTGCCTGCAGTTGAGGGATCTTCCCTGGCTGCAAGATACAGAATGATATACCACTGTGAGTAGTACCAATGTCAAATGCAATGACAAGTTGGGATGTTGATCCAGTGTATGGTTTTTGTTCTAGCTCTAGCATGTCTCCTGGATGTGTGTCAAGGACAGTCGGAGAGGGGTTCGCGGCAGGATCCTGCTGTGACGCCAAGAATCATAGGGGTTTTCTGTGGCATGAGGCTTACCTAAGGTGTGATGAAACGAGCTGACTTGGGGGTTTTTCTGGTTGACCGACGACGCTCACCCGCAGGCGATTCCAGGCGATCGCCACCAACACTGAAACTTGCCTGTTGTTATATGCCAACGCAACCACTCGAAAACTACCAGAAAACCGTCTTGTCAGAACAAGCACTTGCACGTCGCCAACCATCGCCAACATGGATCGCTCTTCCCCAGAAATCCCTCACCCACGTCACCTTTTATCTCCCCCTGTCGTCCCTGTTTGCACTCGCACGCTCCTGTCGGTTCCTCTGCGCGCACGTAGATGACGACAATACTTGGCTCCGCGCCTTTCTTGCCCAGTTCCTCGGCATCATTCCCGAGCACGAACTAGAGAACCAGCGCATCCTGCTTCTTCAGCGGACGGAACATACGCGGCGCAAGGAGTTTATCCTTCGTTATATCATCAGACGGTATGTTTCTCTCCCTGCAACTTACACACACGACTGAACCGTTTCCCAGACGCTGGGAGCGCTCCCGTAACCCGACTATCACTCATGCACCCCAGGACTCGTCCATCGATGGGATCCACCTCATATCGGAACATGGCTTCCTCACGTCGTCCCTCCAATATGACATCGTCGCGCGGTCGATCCCGCTCGACGGAAAAGTCCTGAAGGGCTACATCGACGCCTCCGGGACCGGCACGGGCATCGGGAACCCTAACGTCGAATTCACCCCAGACGTCTCCGCTTGCACGATGACTTCCGACGGTGGCACCGCCCGTGTGTTTTGGGGCAAGCGCAGCGGCGAGGTTGCCCTCACCGCCCCAAGCCGCATCATGGACCCTCGCGCAGCAACCAAGTTTATCCGATGCGACGTCGACGAACAACACGAAGGCGCCGTATAACAGATCATCCCTGACTCGAATTCTGGCACCTTTTTGTCAACCGGCGCTGACGGGCGTATCAAGCTGTGGGAGACCAAGACGCTTCAGCTCCTATGGACAACTAACAAACACCAACAATCACTTGTCACGGGCCCGTTCGTCAGCGTCGCAGGGAGCCTTGCCGATGGTTTCATCGCCGGCGCACTAAAGAGCGGGGACATCCTGCTCTGTGACTTGCATGCATCGGAGAGTGGTCCCCGCGTCCGCTCGGAACGCCAAATCCGGATTCCCGTACTCATTCGCCCTGAGAATCCCCAGTCGGCCACGCAAAGGGATGCCTCAGAGCCAGAACCCCAGATCACGAAACTATGGCTATACCGCACTGCAGGCTCGACGGTGTCGTTCTTTGTCCAGTATACCAATCACCCCCATGTCTACCGCGTCGATGTCGATACCCGATATCAAGACGTCGTGAACACCTCTTTTGGTGATGCTCCCTTTGGCAACGTCTCCAGTGTAGAACCCATCATTTCCATCAATTCTTGCGACAATACCATGATCATCGTCGGTGATCTACTTGGCTTCATCAGTATCTACGACGCCGACGTCACTCTCCAAACTGCTATACCCCCTGTCCACAGATTCGAGGCGCATACAGATGGTGCAGTGACGGCGATCTCTTGGAGCCCCATCGTTTTTGCTACTGGTTCCGCTCGTGGAACGACCGTTGTCTGGGACTCACTGACATTAGAGCCTGTCCGCTACTTCACGAATCCCTCACCTCGGCCAGCACCTGGACAGGATTGGAGCGGTGTTAGTCGCATCTTGGCAGACAAGGACCTCGTGGTGATCATTGTCGAGAACCGCGCGATGACGTGGAAGGTTGGACCGGTCAAAGGCCGCGAGCATCAACACGAGAAGCCCAAGCATGCTAACGCAAAGGCGAACATCACCACCAAGGGACACCGTGAGTGTCAACTTCGTCTGTTTTGACCGCAACGACATTGGCGACGCACAGTCACGGCCAGCGCGACAACATCGATGACGCGATCATGACCAGCGCGACAACGGCCGACGTGACGACAGCGCGACTACGACACGACGGTGACGACGACAGAACGACCAAGACGCCTGCACCGGACGGCACACATGACCATGGCCATGATGGCGACGACGACAGTGAAGATGCAATGGTGGTGACTACAGCGCGACGATGACGGCGGCACTGTATTTGTAGACCCCGACTGTATAGTAGTGTAGCAAAATATATATATTGTTTGCATTGCAATGAAGAAGCAAAGCTGCATATGAGCCTGAGCTCGGGTACGAAAATACAATATTGTATACTACTGTAGAGCTTTGTATAGGTGCCTCGAGCGAGCATGCTGGGGACTTGGAGGCTGACATAGGCAATATTAATATATAATGCTGTGGCCGTATAGTAGTGCTCCCATTAATTCCAGTTACAACCCATCCAATGGCAAACGTGCTCAAAAGATTTCTATACTGCCTTGGACTACTGTTTGCGATCAACATCTGCAACATAATCTTATTCATCCTCTTTGCATTCATCAATGCACGTCCACAATGGCCATCCCACCAACAGATGAACAATACCCTCGCTTATTACGTCATCGACCTCATCCCATCCACTGCCTCATTCGTAATCTCAGTCGGCTGTGCATGGATCTGGCCTGGAAACGATGGGAACTCATTTGAGTCACAGTGCAGACAAGCAATGGGTGGTGTTTTTTACATCATATGTTTTACTGCACAGGGTGGGTTGGGTGGGATTGCCCTGGCCCCGAAAGCGAACGGTAAGCCACTTAACCTTTATTTGAATTATTTTTGACATTGATTATGTAAAATATAGTTGCTGCTCAGGTGGTGTTGTGTGGACTCGGAGCCACGGTCTTGCCAGTCTTTTTTTATATTTCACTTGCCACTGCCACTTGTATGGCTTCAGGTCATAGGGACGTTTTCCTTTCTTGGTTTTTGTCTATTTTACGCGCTGTCAGGGATCGTGGAGATACCCCATAGATTACAGCCATTTTTGTAAATAATGGCAGTCACACCAGATTATTGTTGATTACACAAACGCTCCCGGAGAGTCAACTCATGGGACAAGTTTGTGCTGCGCTCACCACACAACTCGACTACCATGGGCAAGCTTCGCATCCCTCCTTATAAGTGTCATGTTTGGCAGATGTCCCAGTCTTCTAGCAGTAATGATGAGCATGAATCGGATCCAGAACTCCATGCTGAAGGTCAGCACGACGATGAAGACTCTGATGAACGTGATCAGCTTCTGCCTGATGACGAGGATGACCAATGGGGACGGTTCTGGCAAGGAAAACAAACGGATTGGCGATGAGCAGGGCCCTCCGATGAAAAAGCACAAGCGGGGCAGTTCCAAAAGTAGTGCATACATTCAGCTTTCAGTCGTTCGTTGTATTCCACTAATGATTCCTAGCTATCATGCAGAAGTCTGAGCTGGTTATGGTCGCTAAGACTATCATGTTCATTGCTACAATCACTTCTGCCGCCGAAATGAAGAAACCACAAGCAAAGCGTGCCTCAAACCCAGGCC